>CM022884.1:12526565-12540764 GCA_012654025.1 Pachypsylla venusta | reverse complement strand
TAGGAGTGTAACATACCTGTATGTATCTCATTCGATTCCCCAAATCCTTCTGGTGTAGGAGTGTAACATACCTCTATGTATCTCATTCGATTCCCCAAATCCTTCTGGTGTAGGAGTGTAACATACCTGTATGTATCTCATTTGATTCCCCAAATCCTTCTGGTATTGGAGTTTAACATACCTCTATGTATCTCATTCGATTCCCCAAATCCTTCTGGTGTAGGAGTGTAACATACCTGTATGTATCTCATTCGATTCCCCAAATCCCTCTGGTGTAGGGGTGTAACATACCTGTATGTATCTCATTCGATTCCCCAAATCCCTCTGGTATAGGGGTGTAACATACCTGTATTTATCTCATTCAATTCCCCAAATCCGTCTGGTGTAGGAGTGTAACATACCTGTATGTATCTCATTCGATTCCCCAAATCCCTCTGGTATAGGGGTGTAACATACCTGTATTTATCTCATTCAATTCCCTGTGTAGGAGTGTAACATACCTGTATGTATCTCATTCGATTGCCCAAATCCTTCTGGTGTAGGAGTGTAACATACCCGTATGTATCTCATTCGATTCCCCGAATCCTTCTGGTGTAGGAGTGTATCCTAAATAGTCCCATACAACATCGGCGAGTTCTCGATCTGAATTTCCTTCTTTTGGTCGAAACGTGAATTCCCAACCACTCACAACAATGTCGGCCTGGACAAACCTTAATGTAATTGTAACATTTATTAGCCAAACTAAAAGTCTAATCATAATACTTGATCACACATTGATTGTTATTGGTAACGAACAAGCAAATCATTATTTAGTTGATGTGTAGTGTGTACCCAATCAATTTTGTTAATATCGATAGTCGATGTAATGTCGATTATATACATATATTGATTTTTCCATGTTGATTCAAAATTTCAAACCATTATTATGGACTCTTGTTAGATTTCACCAAAACTTTAAATCAAAGTAACTCTCCAGATTAAGAGCCTGTTCACACTGTCCGTTTATTTACTGTATTTCCGATCCGTTTTTTTTACTAGATGCTCAGTGGCAGCTTGGTTCAAATGGAGCTGTTTACATTGCTTCCGATCCGTTTTAAAAAACGGACGGTAATTATTTTTACTGGATCGCTGTCAACGGCAATGCAGTAGAAAAAACGGATGCACTTTTAATTCCAATCAGTAGTGCTCTTGATTCTCTTCTGTGAAGAAGGGTATTAAAAATATAGCCAGACGTTGTTCTTTCCCGATGCAATCCCTGAAACTTGTGTTAGTATGAGAAAATGTGTTAGTATAAGAATTGGTGTGTTTAATCCATTTGATCCTGATACTCTTTTTAGTAAATCATTGAAAGAGGAAATAGACATTCTAAAATAACATCTTGTAAAGCAGCCTTGAAAAGAAAGAGAAAAAAACGAACACTTTTGATCCGTAAAAAAATCGGATAGAGTGAACAGGAGTGAAAAATATGAATCACATCCAGTAAAAAAACGGATCTGGCATCCAGTAAATAAACAGACAGTGTATGTTTCACACTGGAAACTGATAAATCAGCTATACACACATTGACCTCACTCAGCCTGGCTTGGTTCGGGAATTAGCAGCACCACGAGGGAGGGAACCTACATTGTTGCATACTAAGTATCTAAGTAAACCTCGCTGTACATTATCTAATTACTGTCCAGGTTGATCTAGTGGGAATTGGTGTGTCGACGTTGACCTAGTGGGAATTGGTGTGTTAACGTTGACAGTATTAGAAATAGCTACCTGTAAATTTTATTTATTACAAAATATAAAAAAAATATTTCCAAGGCACTCAAACCAATGCCGCCCGTAAAAGACGACTAAGGACAGGGAACCATAGATGTAAATTGTAAGTAGTCTTATTGATCTATATAGTATTCACTTTGCATAGTGGATCAAATACTATAATTGCCGTAAAATATGCCCTTTTTATAATTGAGGCCCGATTAATATTTCATCTTCTAGTAGTGAAATAAATCTAGATGGATTCTGGAACCGGAGAGGATTATTTTGGGCGTCCTTTGAATTTTTTTAAACAATAATAACTCAATTAGAGAGGATAGAAAACGTTTTTACGGTGGCATGCCTCTGTTGCGTATACACAACCGTCCAAAATAGATTCATGACGGCCAATAAAAAAGCGATTTTTTTTTGTGTAATTAACAATACATTTTTAAGAAAATATAGTTATATACATAGAAGGGGGACAAATTAAAAGATTAGATTACACTTTTTCAAAAAAGCGAGTTTTGGAAAAGTGAAAAAAAATTGAAAAGAACGCTAATAATTTACTACCATTTACTCCTCCCCGGTTCCAGAATCTACCTAGGAGATTAAAAAATAATACTACTCCCAAATTGGGATCAACACAGAATCTCACCCTGAATGGCACTTTTGCTGCAGTTACCAATTTTATTGTAATGAAATACTTTTTTTTTAATTTGGCTTAACGTCTCTTTAACAGTCATCTATTATACATTCAAGACGGGGGTTTCATTCGCAATTCGCTGGAAACTTGCAAACCAGCTACCCACATTGACCTCACCAAGATTTGGTTGGTCCCAAAGAGTAGCCAGCATTACGAGGGTGCGAACTAGGGCTTATTTTGAATCCCTCATGCGGGATTTGAGCTTAATCCCACGGGAACCGCATTATTTAACAATATAAGGAGGAAAGTTCTGAGAATGTAGGTAATTCCTCATACATTCACCATCTACACTAACTGCTTACTCATATACTTTTACATATATTTGCCTGATCTTTTTTCTGCTCTCAAAGGAAAAGAGAAGAAATTTGGAAATGTCACGAAAAAAAAGAAGAAAAAAAAATGAAAAAGAGAAGAAAAAAACAGTATAAAAGTAGCAAAAAATATTGAAGTACCAATTCAGGGATTTCCAAATCCTAGGTTTTGGAAAAATGCTCTCAGGAAGCAAATGCTAGACAAGCTGTCATCTGCCAAACTTGTCCGCAGCCGACTACATATTAGCCCAGTTGCTTAGAACACTCTTTCCGATTTTCAACACTTGTAGGAGGAATAGTTAGTACATACTGTACTCCTTGGCAATACCTAAATCATGTTTTTTTTTTAAAAAAAAATGTTTTTAGTGCGGGATTTGCGGGATTGGAGATTGCGGATCCCGCAGATTGCAAATCCCGCAAAAAACGCGCGGATCCCGCAAATTGTGGGATCCCGCATTTGCGGCATTGGAAGCCCTAGTGCGAACCCACGTGAACACCCACATGGTACAACTTCGCTGGACGTTGCTTAACTTCAGTGATCTAACGGGAACTGGTGTATTCAACGTGTCATGGACGCTGACTATAGTTAGTTTTACTTTCACGGAAAATGTGGTTGATGGAAGCGTTGGGTAACATAGTAAGCTAATCTCAGGACGCCGAAAATTCTATAGGTTGTCCGGTTTGAACTGTTTGTCAGTCATAGCGTCCACGCCCTAATGAAATGTAATGTGGATCCCATTTGGGCTCTATAGTTGGTCCTCTGAACTTGGCTCTACTGTCATTCACCCACAAAAGGTTCCGTGCTAAAAAATAGTAACTCCATATTCTTCTTCAGTTTAAGACTAAGTTCACATACATCAGTAACTTTACCTAACTCTCACAAAATAATATTTAAAGTTAAAACTCAACTTTCTTGTTAAATGTGATAATTGGATGTTTTTTTAATTTCTACTCTCGATAAGTAAGTTATATGCAATTTTATCTATCCATATCGATACAGCAAATTTTAAGATAAGATCAAATAATTTTGTAATCATGTCCAGTATAGGTATGGCCTTGGGGTATGTACTTTGCATAGGAGAAGTATTATGTTTAAATAATTACTAACAAGTCTATTAGAGGAGTTCGGTATACAAAGATAGCCGCTCTTGGATAGCACGATATAGACTTTGAATTGTGGGCGTAAGAAATGATAATATTCAATATGAGCTCTGTAGTTAACGTCTTGTTTTGAAAAAATAACTATATACTTAACTTCATTATTTTGTAAGGAGTATATTCAAACAAGGAGAAAAAGATTGTTGAAAATATATTAAAATTAAAAAGTAAGAGTTTTCTAAAAATTTATAAACAAAGTCTCATTCAAGAGACCTCCATAATATATCCGGGGGGGGGCGGGTATTTGAGTCTTAGGAGACACATTTGACCCGAAAATCGAGTTTTAAGGAACACTATCATTATTTATGACGAGGATTGAATCCTCGTCATAAATAACGGTAGTGTTTTTAAAGTACCAATAGGATGTCTAATATAAATTTGTTAGACTCAAAAAACATATTCAAAGCTGTATCATACGACTTGATATCGGTTTTTTTAACAACTATTTTTTTTTTCGGAGAGGCCATATCTGTATGTACAATCTTGGATTTCAACTAAGTGCCAAAAGAATATCTGGATGTTATATTTTTGGGGTGTCACCATGGATTTTCATTTTCCAGAAAACAATAAGAGAAGATTGACACCCCTTGCACACTTGTTTCATCATATTGCTCACGGGATTCCAGATATGCCACTGGACTAAAAACCAAAGGGTAGGATTTTTTTTATTTACTTTATTTACTTCTTTTAATCGTACATACCTAGGTTTTTGTCATTCTTTCAAAATGTCATAAAATATTTGTCTATTTTTTATGTTTTCTTTTAGTATTTCTGGTCTACTGTTCAACGATTTCAGTTCTTGTGGTATTATGTCATATATTTTAGGTCCTCGGTATTTAAAGTGTTTGTTCGTTATAGATTTGTTGGTTTGGATAATAAAATGTTGATGTTGCAGTCATTGTGAAAAACAAACTCTGCCAATGTGATACTTGAGTTTATTATTTTACTGGTTAAAAAAATACATCTCCCCACCAAAAAAATCTGGGTTGTAATTAAACCCTAAATTTGACATACATACCGAAACTTTTGAGGACAGTTATTACGACCAAATTTTTTTTTGAGATTCTATACGTATGACCCTAAATGGCTTTTGATTACTTTGAATCATATATATAAATATGTGAGGCCACCATCTTAGAATTTCAGTTTTCCTCAATATTTTGAGAATTGCTTATGTTATTGCAACAAAACTTTTGTGAGATGCTATACGTCTGACCCTTGACGGCATTTGATCACTTTGAGTCATATATTTTGTGGGACTGCCATCTTGGTACAAAACTTTTGTGATATACAATACTTACCTATGCCCCTAACAAATTTGAGCAATTTTTTTAAAACTTTTTTTCCATAGTTTTGTTCCAGTATGTTCGATTTAGATAAAATTATGTACAAAAGCGGTTAGTGCCGATAAAAAGTAGCAGAAATGAACACTAAGTTTGTTGGGTAGAACGTGTTGGCAGTAGTATTGGGTTAGGTTCCAAAAAAAATAAAATGCGTGTTGAAGGCTCCGCAAGGTTAGGCTGGGTCGCAATGAGGCCGCCATCTTGGAATTTCGGTTTTCCTTAATATTTTGTAAAAAGCTCAAGTTATTGCGACAAAACTTTTGTGAGATGTTATATGTCTGACACTTAAAGACTTTTGATCTCTCTTAGTCACATATTTTGTGGGGGCCATATGAGGCCACCATCTTGAATTTTCGGTTTCCCTCAATATTTTGAGAACTGCTTAAGTTATTGCGATCAAAATTTTGTGAGATGTTATACGTCTGACCCATAAAGGCATTTGATCATTATGAGTCCCATTTTTTGCGGACGGGGCCATGTGCGGCCGCCATCTTAAATTAGAAAATATTTTTTCCTCATATTTACGTGTATGAGTAAATTTGTTTAAACTTTTTGTCCATAATTTTGCAAAAGTTGTTCAATTTTGATGAAATTATGTACAAAAGCGGTTAGGCGATTTAATGTAATAGAAATGAACAAAATTTTAATGGGTGGGACGTGTTGGGAGTATGATTGGCTTAGTTTTTTTTAAAAAAAAAAAATGGGTTTGAGGTTGTGAAAATTTGAATACATATTCTATTGGAAACTCGATATTCCATTCCAACAGTATTCCATATATATTATATGGCATAGTTAGCCCAACTTACACCATATATTATATGGTGTAAGTTGGGCTTTGCTTCGCTGATATAATGGTATTGAAGTGGTTGTTCCTACTTATTTTATTTTTTTAGAACCTAACCCAATACTATGGGAGTACGTTCTACGCAGCTTAACAACCCGTTTCTACTCCCCATGTTCTACATAGGTTAACAAACGCGTAGGTAATATGTAATCTATGTGCGGTATGCTCTGATCGAGTTTAAACGGTTGTACCTCGGTAATATGATAACTAATGTAAAAGTCTGATTTATTCTCATTTTTTTCCAATTCTTCTCGAAACGAAGTTCGTTGGGTCAGTTAGTATATATATATATATATTTAGATAGACAGTAAAATAATAAGCCCACATGGGCAGAGTTGTCTTCTTTACCTTATTTATTCCGTTGATTGTACTCCTGTCTTTTGACAGGACCAATCTATGAATTTAATCGTGGCGTTTGTTCCACTCCTGTATTGAGAACTGGATTCAGTTCAGTACGCGGCTTCATCATCTTCTTTTCATTGTTTCATCTCTACTCTGGTGCACCAAGTGCTCACTTGTTCCATTTTCTATTCATTGCGAGAGTCGTGTTGCTAGATTTACTCTAATTAATGCCATCACGATTAAGAAAGTTCTTTCTTCGACTTTCTGTTAAGACAGAACATTTTTTTCATTCTTTCTTCTTTTTAAGTCAGTGGCGAAGAGAATAGAAATTGCAAATCAGATGAATATTGTCGACAAATGAAAATAGAAAAATAAGCATGCACTGGAGAAAGGTGAGAGTTGAAACTCATATTACTTCACGATGAATAAAAATAGAAAAATAAGCATGCACTGGAGAAAGGTGAGAGTTGAAAATCATATTACTTCACGATGAATAAAAATAGAAAAATAAGCATGCACTGGAGAAAGGTGAGAGTTGAAAATCATATTACTTCACAATGAATAAAAATAGAAAAATAAGCATGCACTGGAGAAAGTGAGAGTTGAAACTCATATTACTTCACGATGAATAAAAATAGAAAAATAAGCATCAGTGGAGAAAGGTGAGAGTTGAAACTCATATTACTTCACGATGAATAAAAATAGAAAAATAAAAGGATCACTGGAGAAAGGTGAGAGTTAAAACTCATATTACTCCACGATGAATAAAAATAGAAAAATGAGCATGCACTGGAGAAAGGTGAGAGTTGAAACTCATATTACTTCACGATGAGTTAAAATAGAAAAATAAGCATGCACAGGAGAAAGGTGAGAGTTGAAAATCATATTACTTCACGATGAGTTAAAATAGAAAAATAAGCATGCACTGGAGGAAGGTCAGAGTTGAAAATCATATTACTTCACGATGAATAAAAATAGAAAAATAAGCATGCACTGGAGAAAGGTGAGAGTTGAAAATCATATTACTTCACGATGAGTTGAAATAGAAAAATAAGCATGCACTGGAGAAAGTTGAGAGTTGAAAATAATATTACTTCACGATGAGTAAAAATATAAAATTAAGCATGTACTGGAGAAAGGTGAGAGTTGAAAATCGTATTACTTCACGATGAGTAAAAATAGAAAAATAAGCATCCACTGGAGAAAGCTGAGAGTTGAAAATCATATTAATTCACGATGAGTAAAAATAGAAAAATAAGCATGCACTAGAGAAAGGTGAAAGTTGAAAATCATATTACTTCACGATGAGTAAAAATAGAAAATTAAGCATGTACTGGAGAAAGGTGAGAGTTGAAAATCATATTACTTCACGATGAGTAAAAATAGAAAATTAAGCATGTACTGAAGAAAGGTGAGAGTTGAAAATCATATTACTTCACGATGAGTGAAAATAGAAAATTAAGCATATACTGGAGAAAGCTGAGAGTTGAAAATCATATTACTTTACGATGAGTAAAAATAGAAAATTAAGCATGTACTGAAGAAAGGTGAGAGTTGAAAATCATATCTATTACTCACGATGAGTTAAATTAATTGGACATTAGGCGTCTTTTGTTTAGCATTTCGAAATGATTTCTTTGGTTATGAACTCTGGCTAGCACGAGTAAAGCATTCATGGCATGTTGTACATGCAGTGGCGGATTAACCGTAAAACCAAGGGAAGCCATGGCCTGGGGTGGCAAAATATGGAGCAACTATGTGAAAGGAGAGGTTTTTAACGAGTACCTAGTCTGTGAAAATAAGATTTCGAACTTTTTTTTTTTTTTTTCATTAATGTTTGTATTTCTCTTCTCTCATAATAATCGACAAAATTACTGAGTTAGCACTAACGAATGAAATTATCAAAATCGCACTTCTTGTCAAAATAGGAATGGGTGGGAAGTTCTAAGTTGCCCAAGGGCAGAAAAAATTGAAACTCGACACTGTGCCACTGTGTATATGTTACGCTCCAATTCCAAAATCGCTCATGGAGCGAAAAAAACGACCATCTCGATGTGGCTAATCCAGACAGGTTTTACTTGACCTAAAAAATAGAATGTTTATCATCACAAATTAGAGGTGTTAACCATTGATATACCAAAAGCACAGCTTCTGGAATGATTGGGGACGATTTTGGAAAAGCAAAATCAATTCGCTTTCGTATAGTATAGATACATTGATTTCGTATAGTATAGATCACCAAAATATTAAAACTATAGGAAAACTCTTCCCTTTTAATTCAAATATCCGAAACAGCCGCAGAAACTCAGTTGGTTAAGGCGGTAGATTTGTAACAGGCTCTGTTGGTTTGAAACTAACTTCACCCGCGTCTCTTCTCAATCAGTCTCAATGGAGACCTCCAACCAATTGAATAATCTGATCTAAGTTTTTGAAAATTTTGAAATTTTCGATTATTTTTCGATTGCTTTTGGTATCAAAGACAACCAGTGATAGCTTCTGTTGAGGAATCATTGCAGTTGGAACCAGTATCCAAAGCACACATTTTCTTTTGAAAAGTAAACATTTTCAAATTTCAGCAAAGAACACTGAAAAAAGTAAGAATCGTTTGGAGAACTTTTTTTTTCTTTTGGAGAAATTATTTTCGATTTCACCAGAAAAACGTTAGAATCATTTGGAGAATTATTTTTTTCTTTCGGAGAAATTATTTTCGATTTCACGAAAGAAAACTGAGAAAAGTTAGAATCATTTGGAGAATTATTTTTTTCTTTCGGAGAAATTATTTTCGATTTCACCAAAGAAAACTGAAAAAAGTTAGAATCATTTGGAGAATTGTTTTTTCTTTTGGAGAAATTATTCTCGCAATTCAAAATACGCGACTATACGTTTTAAACAACATTGTAGTAAAGTTGATCTAATGAAACATGAACTTCGTAGGTGTACGCAGTATTATGATACATGTATAATGGCATATTATCATAGAACCTAACTTGTTGCATATGCCATTCTTGGCCATAATGTTAGCAGAAATACAAACTGGCATGAAATGGTATGACAATAATAGTTGTAAGTTGTATGTTATGTTCACGAACGAGAACAAGAGAGAGAGAGAGAGAGAGAGAGAGAGAGATCGACCTGATGATGACAGTCTCAGTGTCATTGAAAACTCATAAGTCATACTAATGAAATATAAGGGAAGTTATAATATTTTGCTTGTTGTTGTTGGCGGCTGTTTGAGCCCAGATCTGACATCAGAACAAGTCGATTTGATTTTGAATTTGAAATCTGAATATTGAATTGTACTAAAATTATTTTTATAAGGGTATTTAATCTCCCCCCCACTCCCCAAAAAAAAAATGTGGCAAGTCGAATCTCTATCCAAAAAATGTCGAACCATAAAAGAATTGAGATCCCGAAAATGTGTTACGTCCAAGTCCTTTTACTGTCAGAAAAGATGTTATTTGTTTTCAGGCCATCTCAAACACTTTCCTCCGACTTTGTGAATTGTTACTATCGAAGGAACATCCATTATGTAACTTTTTTAAAAGTTGAAAATTCCAACTGTGAAAGGAGGCTACCCTTGGGCTAGACCGAAAATGGTAACGGAACATACGAAAATATTTCGGTAAAAAATCGATATTAATGCAGTACATACGATAGTATTCACCAGATCACCAAAATTCCACCTTTGACGTTAGTTTTTTAACCTTTCTTCGCTCTTATCAAGAAATCCCAATCACCCGAAATACACTTTAAAACCGCATTAAAGAATAATAAATTTATTTATTTTACTGAATTGATGAGCTCTGAATATCAAATAGGGTACAATCAAGATCGATAATATTATTTATAGCCTTGATCTATTCAACATCAACACTGTCGAGTGAAAAATATAGAGCAGGAACGTGATCTCACGCGATGAATCATTTGTTCGCAATTGTTGATCCGTTCATGAGATTAGAAAAAAAAAAAAAANAATTGTTGATCCGTTCATGAGATTAAAAAAAAAAAAAAATGCAAGAGTTTAAAAAATATCACCGCAAGCAAATTATTTTTATAACCAAATTATTTTTATAAGAATTGAAGATATTTAAGCAATAACAAAACTAATGTTTCAAAAATACCTATATATATATTAATATTTGTGTGAATCAGTTAAGGAGCATTCACACTAAGCAGTGCCGGCAAGTGATTCCCGCTGATCGTCAATTCTTAGTGACGCTTTGTCACGTGCCGGTCCAGTATGAACATATTCCTTCAACTGCCTGGAAGAATATTTTTAGTTTTTCCGGACGAATCACTTGCCGGTCACGTTACTGTCATTGTTTTAACACAAATAAATTCCTTTCCTTTAATTGATTCATTCAAACAATTTTCATGGTAGGTAGATAGATAATGCATAATTTTATTTTTATATTAAAGATTTTTACGGCTCAAATAATATTTGATCTAACATCACCAAACAATATTTAAAATATGGCAACACAGTGATAACGGCAAAATTCAAAAAATTTATAAACAAAGAGTTTGCTTGCTTTTGTTGATTCTTATCAAAATATAATCCATAAATTGTTTTTTATTTTATAGAAAATCTATTTTTTGCAACCAATTTCGACTTTTTTCCTATTTGGAAATAACCCTAATTAAATAAAAAGTGTTTATTAATTTAAATTCTGTTGCAAAATAAGTGTTTTTTCAATAAAATAAACATCGCCTTCAATGTGGTATTAGATTTTCCCTCAACTTGTTGATGTTTGTGATTAGATAAGCCTCATAAGGACAATTAGTTATTCCATATCTTTAAATTAAATTATTCAATATATAATTTTAAAGTTTAATTTAACAATGTTTCCTTTACAATAAATTATATAGGTAATCATTTAGATCGTGTCTCAATAAATACCTAACCTTTTAACATGCAAATTCCAAAACCTATCATTGGAAGAGGAATTAAATGGAAATCAAATCTAAATGTGACTCAAATTTCTATATATTAGTCAGGTAAGCCAAAAAACCAATTTCTATTGCAATATTAGCAATGGCTGGGGGGCATGTAGCCCCCCAGGCTAAATATTCACGGGCCGCCACTGTAATTGATACAAGAAAACGGTGGAAATCAGTGAATTGTTTTAGCTTTGACATTCTTTTTTAGCTTAAGATCTCTTTAGCACCTATAGTCATTCAAGACGAGGTTTTCACACCCCATAACTAGCTATCCACATTGACTCAATCGTGGTCAACCACAGAATAAATCCTAGCTGTACGTTGCTTAACTGCAGTGATCCAACAGGAACTAGTGTATTCAAAGTGACAAATATTGAAAATAACTGTCTTTAAATTAAGGAATTTTTTGTAATTTCCTCTTTAGTTTTCGTGATACAAGAAAATGGCTGACGTTCCAAATCAGTTTTAACCACGACAATATGAATTTTTATTTATTTATTAGAGTCACAGTTTAAAATTGAGGTTTTCTCAATTTTCAATTGAGAAAAGTCAGTCTAGGAGTCTAGGATCGCTCTATCCCGTATTTCCCAGGACATCCCGTATTATTGTGAAAAATAAAATGTTACGCCGGGACAGACCTTTGTCCTGTTCACATTCTTCACAATGCGGCTAAGATTGAATGTTGATGTTGAGAGTTTAGTGTTAAGAGTATTTTGTCATTTCAGTAGATCGGCCGCAAGGAGAGGTGATTTCATAGAGCAATGCGACTCCCTCGGAATACAGTGTGAAGAAATCGCTAAACATGTTGTGACAAGATTTTTATCTCCGGGCCCCGCTTCGGAGCGTATTATGGAGATATGGCCAGCCTTAAAAGAACATTTTCGAGACAAAGGCATTCATATATATGAATGCCCCGCCATATTCCTAGGAAAACATATACCAATATGAAGAAGTGGAAAAAAAGACTGCTGCGTATTTTTCATTCCTTCACAATGTACCTATATGTTCTTAAAAATAGCCATGAAGAAATTAGAATCACACGATCTATCTGTTGTTGAAATTCATATAGAAGTAAAGGGTTGAAGCAAACCCTTTACTTGAAGGGTTTGCTTCAAGTTAAAGGGTTTGAGTTAAAGGGTTTGCTTGTTGAAGCAAACCCTTTAACTCAAACACGCCTTTGTCCCGGGTAAAAATGCAAAATCCCGTTTTTTAAACCATTTTTCTGATTTGTCCCGTAAATGTGGAAAAAAAAGTTGGCAACCCTATATCAGACAGCAGCATACTCACTTATTTAGAAACAAGTTTTTTGGAGCACATTGAGTCACCAAAGTGTTTTGGAGCCCTCTACCTGATAGTAACTGATAACAATTATTATTAAAATACTTTTTAATAATAATTATTATCAGTTACTTGATTTATTTTATGATTTATTTTTTTAAAAAAATGTTAGGAATAACTTTATCAGATATTATATTATTTTTAAAAAAACGAAACGTACCAACGGTACAAAAACGGAAACTGTTAATATTTTTCGTTCCGAGATTTATCAGCCCGGATTAAATTCAGGACTCTTAAAGCAAGTAGGTGTGCTTCAAGAAAGTAATTCTTTTTTAGCAGCATCTTTTCCTAGTTTGCTTCTCACAATATCCATAGAACCTTTTTTCTGACGACCTTTCATCCTTGGCTTGAAGTTGATATTTTTAAAGGCTGGATACCCTAACACCAAACCTCCTCGGTGGCAACATTATGAAATTTTTTGTATTCCTTACGATTTTACTCGTACTCTCCCTCCTACCAGAGAAGTTACGGAATGATTTTAAGGGCAATTTTTCGCCTAAAAACCTTGTAATAATGAAACCTCTATAGGGCATGTTTTTAAACTGGGTTATCTGATTTTTTTTTTTTTTTTTTTTTTATTTCTCTTTGACTGACTCAAAGAGAAATAACAACCACCTTTGAATTAAGATAAATATTGACTAATCAAAATTTTCAAAAAATATTTTTAAAGAACGACAAAAGCTGAAATATAAATCGAATTTAGCTCACTGTAAAAAACTCAACTTTTGGGGAATTTATGTTTTTTCAAAATTTCCTAGAATTTGATTTGACTTTGAAAATGTTAAAATAAGTTTATTTACATTATTTTAAATAAGTTTTGAAAAAACAGGCCTTATATCTGAGTCGTGAAATTCTTTGTGCAATCAGGTTTTCCTAATGTATCCTAAAAATCAGTTTCTCCTGTAATATAAACAATAACAATGATACAAGGAATTGGAAAATCATGTCGAAGCTTGACAATATAGTAAAGCTATAAGCTTGTTTTTTCTTTATCTGTTTGGATAAAGTATCGCGGATAAAAACATGAACGATCTAACGGTAATATCCGGAAAGAATTGGCCAATGATTACTGGACGCACACATGCCAAGTGTACTGATACATTATGACTATAATAAGTTTTCATTAGTTGGGTCTGCAATGGCTTCTATTGAACAGTAAACTCCTAGACATTCTTTAAGGAATGACATTCTGGTAACCTTGTACATTGATGCCCTCTTAATTATGCAAAAGATTTTTATATTGTGATTTGTCATAAAGGTCAGAATAGAACTTAAAATTTATTGAATGAGTGAGAAAGAGGGAGAAATAGAGGAAGTAACTAGGTTTCAATCATAATGGTTTCGTTTTGAGGGTAAACATTTGCAAAGAGAAATAGAGGAAGTAACTATGTTTCAATCATAATGGTCTCGTTTTGAGGGAAAACATTTGCAAAGAGAAATAGAGGAAGTAACTATGTTTCAATCATAATGGTC
>CM022884.1:12510321-12522337 GCA_012654025.1 Pachypsylla venusta | reverse complement strand
CTTGCACTGGATTTTTTTTTTTTTTTTTTTTTTTTTTTTTGGGGGGGGGGAGTCCGAAGGATAGGATTTACAGCCAAGCCAGGACTAACACCTGAAAATGATTTCTTGTTGTTGTTATTGTTGATTTTGTTGTTGGTGGCAAAATAGAGTATTTTCATTAAAAAAAAAAAAAAAAAAACTATTGAGATTTCGGGGGGAGATCTGGACCCCATGTACCTCCTCCTGGGTACGGCCTTGTTCACTAGTGGTTCTGTGAACTATAGGCCTCATTCACCTAAAGCCTAAAGGGTCGCCATGTGTCCCTGAGTGGCCCAAATACGTGGCCTAATTAGCTGATTATATGAATATGCTACGGTAAAAGTAGATAATTGGTAATTGTAGGAAATTATTCTCAAATGTTTAATCGGAATTTTTTTAAATATGCCGAGAATTTTTGTTTTTGTTTTTATTTATTATTTTATCAATATAAGCGTTAAGATAAACGCCCCCCCTCCCCCCGTGAGGTTAGGAAACGTTTTGATCAGCCATGCCTCGATTAAACTATTGCACCATTCTTGAGAATAATTTCTTACATTTACCAGTAATCGTATACAATTACCAATTATACTTTTACCGTAACATCTGGTATAATTGGTATAATTACATCAAAATCGGATAGGGCGCTCGAGAGTTATCGTGATACAAAAAGACAAACAAAAGACATTTTTTCGTGTTAAAACTAGACCTCCACTTGGTTCGGTCAATTTTATAGTTGAGTTTAGGAGGGAGGGGGGGGGGAAATTGACTTCATTTTGGGTTTTCTTCTTCTTTCTTCAACGATTTTTCCTCTTTTCTAAATGGCAAAAGTGATCAACTGGGAGCTTCCCCATGTCCCGGTGGACAAATCTGTTTCTGCATGATGCCAATACTACTACCAATATATGAACTTTATATTTATATGACTAATCTTAAGAAAACTTTTCCGTATGAGGCATAAAGGAGGTGGGTATAGGAAAGATCTCATGTCAATTGATAGATGAATTGTTTTTAGACCGATTCATAGCTAACTATCGGTAAAAAAAAATATTTCAAATTAATAATTATGGGCATGACAGGATTATGAAATCGCACGCTTCGGTTGGAATCTGAGGCACCAAGCGAAGCGGGCTGAACTTGCAATTTGGACATAAAATAATATAATCACTAAAAAATTAGCAATACCACAATACAAGGTCATGGCTATTAGAAGTAATACAACAGTAACTTGAATTTAAGGAACCCTATAGTGTTCCCAAAGAATCTAACCCCGGGTCATTTCTTAACTATCTTATTACCAAATTACAAGTCCAGACAGAAGTAAAAAGGAACCTTGGAAGATCTTACCCTTGCAAGGTCCTTCATTGTCTCTATTGGTACTATCTTTAGTCGGTAGCATAAAGCCCAATTAATTTATGAAGCGACTAACTCATTAGCTACAACGTAGCTTCTGCTTTGTTAAACTTATACAGGGTGTATCTAAAATAAACCGACAAAAAATTATGGGTGGTAACACACACTATTTGCAGTCAAAAAAACCAATATACCCTATGGCGGAAATGTACCGTTTTCAAAATGGCGGCTTTTTGGTGTTATTTTCAAAATGCATAACCTTGAATTAGTTCTTGAGGAATAACTTTTTTTTTGCACACTGTATCAAAATAATTATTTTTCCATGTAGAGGTATGCCAAAATTTGCCATAGAAATGGGGCTAAACAAAAAGTTATAATCAATTTTTTCCAATTCTAAACAAACAATGTTCTAAAATTTTAGCGGACTCGCCAAATACTTTGTGAAAAAGTCCCGAAAAAAATTCTACAAATACGTCGGCACTCTTTAAGAATAACATGCCCCTTTTTTTGGATTTCCAAAAATATGAAAATTATTTAAATACCATGCATATTGGGAGAGTTATGAATTGATTACTTGAGAAAGTCGTGGTTTGCTTTGAATTAAGTACGTTTAGTAAAAATTAACTAAATGAGTAGGTATCAATGCCAGCCTTTTTCCCGAGAAAAGAGAAGTATAAAAAACCTCAAATAGTGTAAAAAGACACGATATAGGGCCGTACCCAAGATTTTTTTCGAGGGGGGGGGGTCGAAGGATTGACAGCCAAGCCAGGACTAACACCTGAAAATGATGATCATGGAAGGTGATGTTTTTTTTGTTGTTGCTGTTATTGGTTTCGTTGTTGATGTTGACCTTCTTGTTGTTGCTGTCGTTGTTTTTGTAGTTGATAATGTTGTTGTTCTTGTTGTTGCTGCTATTGTTGTTGGTGGTGATGATGTAAGTATCTTACAGTATTACATAAGTTATGCATAAAGAAATGAAATTTCTAAACCCCCTGGCCCCTAGCAATGATACCAGATCTGTAAAATTATCAGGAATGCTCCCAGCCAACCGAAACCATACCCAAACCATACTTTTCACATCCAGTTAATACAAAAAAAAAAAAAAANAAAAAAAAAAAAAAAAAAAAAAAAAAAAAAAAAAAAAAAAAAAAAAACTAACAGACAGAATTATTATATTGATCAAAGATTTAGTTGATTAAATGTAGAAATTGCCAGCCAGTACTTAATAAGTTGTGTAAAACCCTTTAATTTAGGTATTCTGCAAGGTCTGCTTATAGTATGCAGAAAATATGAAACAATAATAACGCATCTCAATAAAGTATTTGCTATAACAAGTCCACTCTCAACTAGGAAAAAATTAATAAAAGAGAATTTAGAGAAATGCTAGCAGTAACACAGGGCCATATTCTACTACATTTACCTTGGGAGTACAGTTCTGTTATAAGTGAAGACAAAAGTCAATACCCATTGTGAAATTGCACCAACGGTTGTTTTTGTTGTTGATAATGTTGTTTTTCTTGTTGTTGCTGTTATTGATTTCGCTGTTGATGTTGATCTTCTTGTTGTTGCTGTCGTTGTTTTTGTTGTTGATAATGTTGTTTTTCTTGTTGTTGCTGTTATTGATTTCGTTGTTGATGTTGATCTTCTTGTTGTTGCTGTCGTTGTTTTTGTTGTTGATAATGTTGTTGTTCTTGTTGTTGCTGCTATTATTGTTGTTATTGGTGGTGATGATGTATGTATCTTGCAATATTACATAAGTTATGCATAAAAAAATGAAATTTCTGGCCTCCCTGGCCCCTAGCAATGATACCAGATGTGTAAAATTATCAGGAATGCTCCCAGTCAACCGAAACCATACCCAAAATTTTTATAATCTACTTTTCATATCCAAAAGACAAAAAGAACTAAAAAAAAAAAAAAACAGACAGAATTATTNGAATACACCAGTTCCCATCAGATAACTGAAGTTAAGCAACGACCGGGCGTGGCAAGTACTTGGATGGGTGACCGCTTGGGAACACCACGTATCGTTGGCTGCTTTTTCCGGCCCAACCCAGGCTGGGTGAGGTCAATGTGGGTAGCTGGTTTGCAAGTTTCCAGCGAATGGAGGGTAAAACCCCCATCTTGAATGACCAATAGATGTTAAAG
This sequence comes from Pachypsylla venusta, assembly GCA_012654025.1. Lineage (NCBI taxonomy): Eukaryota > Metazoa > Arthropoda > Insecta > Hemiptera > Aphalaridae > Pachypsylla > Pachypsylla venusta. The sequence goes on along the minus strand of CM022884.1, from coordinate 12,518,821 downwards.
AGACGTTAAGCCAAATTAAAAAAAAGTTGATTGAAAATAGAAATTGCCAGTCAGTACTTAATAAGTTATGTTCCATCTCGCGAAATTTGCGAATAAAACCCTTAAATTTAGGTATTCTGCAAGGTCTGATTATAGTATGCAGAAAATATGAAACAATAATAACGTATCTCAATAAAATATTTGCTATAACAAGTCCACTCTCAACTAGGAAAAATTAATAAAAGAGAATTTAGAGAAATGCTAGCAGTAACACAGGGCCATATTCTACTATATTTACCTTGGGAGTACAGTTCTGTTATAAGTGAAGACCTAGATAATCAAAAGTCAATAACAATTGTGAATCAAATTGCACCAATGTGATGCCTTTTATACATGGTATACCCCAAAAATGGACTCACCTGGAAGAAACAATTGGCTACGAAAAAAATTTAACTAATTAATGAAAGATATACAGCGTATCCGAAAATGACCGATCACCCCCTTGACTTTTGAACTGCTTGGAATTTTTGAATTTTGGATAGGAAAAAGTCCATGGCCAATCGAATGATTATGATGAGATCCAGGTTCGATCCCCGTAAGTGACTTTTATTGCAAAATTTACGATTTCTCAAGAAATTTAAATAGATTTAAAATCATACCACGTTGAATATACCAGTTCTCGTCAGATCATTGAAGTTAAGCAACTTCGGGCGTGGTCAGTACTTGGATGGGTGACCGCTTGAGAACACCACGTATCGTTAGCTCTTTTTTCCGGCCCAACCCAGGCTGGGTGAGGTCAATGTGGGTAGCTGGTTTACAAGTTTCCAGCGAATGAAGGGTTAAACCCCCATCTTGAATAACCAATAGATGTTGAAGAGACGTTGAGCCAAATTAAAAAAACTAAAAAAAAAAAAAACTAATGGTTCCTATGGCAAGGGAATCAAACTATCAATGTCGAGTTTTCAAAGCCAAAACAAAATTTAATTTCCCCAGAGGTAAAATATCGATTTCAAGCCAAACACTCGGCCTGTGAAAAATATATATTTCAAGATTTGAAATTTGGAATGAACCTACGTCAAATTTGTGCATTAAATTCGCCACTAAACTTTTGGTTGAAATTCATACAGTTAGTGTTTTTTGCTGTCTTTTGACGGTTTCTGCAAATCCGGCCTAATTTTTCTGTTACTTCAATTTTTAGTTTTCGGTAGTACCTAGTTGGGAAAATTGAATCGACTGACTCTCCGGTCACCCAGTATGATGCAAATGACCAACCAGTTCTGTTTGTTATCAGACCATAGTCACATTGAAAAACAATTATTTTTTAATATCCGTCATTGGCTGGTCTTGAACCGTTGACCTGTACTTTATCTACTCAACGTATCGTGTTTGATCATTCTACAACTAATAGAAGATTAGAAACAGCTCGGCAGGAGTCTTGAGGGTGATGAAGTAAATTAATAAAGTCATTTTACTTTTCGTTAGTGTTAGCTCATCTTTAGGGTCCGTAATTTGTTTTATTGAAGCGAGATCGAAAAGATTGACTCTCTAAAGAGAGCAATAGTTCAGATAGGTGACATCCTGGTATGTGAACTATCACATCGGTTTAGGGATGGGCTAATCTTCCACGAGTCGACTCACGACTCGACTCACTCACGAGTCGATCATATTTTTGAAATGAGTCGACTCTTCAAAGAGTCGACGAGTAGCTTTTTTTTGTTGACTGATAATGATAATAAAGGAGAAATCTTTTTCCGGGTGTTTGTTGTTTACTGAAGGAAAATAATCTTTTTTTCTGGTGACGATTGATTGTGATGTCTTTTTAATGTATTCGCCGAAGTTGGGGACGTTTATTTGGTAGATGCCTTTTATTATGTCTTTTTGATCAAATAAGGCGTTTTTGAAAATTGTCACTCGATACGAGTCGAGATCGAGAGCTCATATTGGTGAGTCGAGTCGAAAATCCCATCCCAAGTGAGTCGAAAATCCCATCCCTACATCGGTTACTCACATATCAGGATTATGATCAAATTGGCATTGCACCACTTCCTCCCTGTCGATCTGTATCTTGTTGATCCAAACACAGGGGCGGATACAGGTCTTTATTTGAGGAGAGCGATCAGGGGATTCAACTCTGAACATAACCATCGGGCAGAGCCGTAGCTAGGGTGAGGCGATTGAGGCAATCGCCTCGGGCGCCGTCATAGGGGGGCGCTATCGACAAGTTTGGCACAAAAATATAAAAAAGATATAAACGTAGCGGACTTGAGATCTCAGATTTTAAGCACGCAGCAAAGTAAATTTTTCCTGATCACATTGGATCTGCAACGCTTTTATAATTATTTCAGCTGATGAAGGATTATAATCTGAAAGAGTCGTATCCGAATTGCATTCCGATTTTTTTTAACAATTGAAATTGACATTGACGATGTCCTTGATGAGTTTGCAGCCATAAAATCTCCACGAATCACATTATAACTTTGACAATAGCTTTGTAAGATTCAAACAAATCGATATGGAACATTTTTGATTTTGTATTTGTAGGTTTCATTCAGAATAATTAATATGATTTTTTTTGGCGGGGTGGGGGGGGGCGCTAATTTCAGAATTTGTCTCGAGCGCCAGAAAAGTCTGATACGCCTCTGCCATCGGGGTCCATAAAAAGAATCAACGATTAATGAAAGATAAGCATGTGACTTATCTGAGTGCACTTGAATCATCTCTACGAAATAAAAACGCCCCCAATGGGGACACATTGGTTTAAAATTATTTTGCTGGCATAACCCTCTTAGAACCGTACCTATTTTTTAATTTTTAATAGTGAATACAGCTTTTATATTTGTTTCTGAACGTTTGCATAGCATCAGTATGTTCTGAAAATACCTTACCAAAAAAAAAAAAAAAAAAAAAAAAAAAAAAAAAAAAAAAAAAAAAAAAAAAAAANTAATGATTAGGAATTGTTTTTTTTTAATTTGCAATACTCGCTAACGATCTGGTTTCTTGTCATTTCTGATTTCAGATCTCACCTTTGATTGTTTGTTAAAAAAGTCAAACGTAGACCAAATTGCTTGAGATCAGCTTTTGTTCTGGTAAGCAATTATATCATTTTTCTCATTATACAAAGAAGGAGCTTTCCAAATGTTGGAAAGCCAGCGTGAATGGCACGTGAATATACCACTTTCTGTGAGATCATTGAAGTTAAGCAACGTCCAGCGTGGTTTTAAGTTCGTAGTTTTAAACCACCACCGTGATGTTGGCCATTGTCAACATAACCCAATCTGGATGAGGTCAACGTGGGCAGCTGGGTCGTATAAGTTTCTAGCAAAGGGAGGGTAAAATCCCCTTGAATGTCAAATGAGAAAAAAAGAACTTTTGCAATCTGCACTCGAGTGCTTCTCAAGTGGACATTGTGTGACCTAATAGTTTATTATTTTCAATAATGAACCTTTGGAATCGTCACGAAAAAAAAAAAAAAAATANTACACCCCACCCTCTCAAAATTGGATATTTTACGTTTCAAGATACCTACGTAGAATTTAAAAAAAAACGAATAAAAAAATCCGTTTATTCGCCGTACGCCGTGAAGGACTTTTTTGCCACTTAACGTTGACTGATTTCGATGAAATTTGGTGTATGGATCCCATCTGGGCTCTAATTGTGTCCGAAACTTTTAGGTGCAATCGAATGCACCCCTGGTGGATTTTGTCGCTTTTTAGCGGTTTTCAGTATTCCTGTCTAAAAAGAGAATGGTAAAAGCTAGAGATTTGAAATTTGGTATGTATGTCATATTTGGGGTCTCAGTTAGCTCCGAAACTTTTGGTTACAATCAATATACCGCTGGCGGTTTTTACCGCTTTATAGCGGTTTTCATTAATCCTTTCTAAAAGAGCCAAAGACTTGAAATGTAGTATTTATGTTAAATTTAGTGTATAATTATGCTTTCTTTTTGGGGGGGGGGGGGGNGGGGGGTATTTTTTTAGCCTGTAAAATAATAATCCCATGTGTCATATTCACAGAGTTTCTCTTGATAATAAGCGGTTCAGTAGTTTTCAACCAATTTAGAGTTTCAACCTTTTTTTTCATAAGCCGTCTACGCACCATCAGTTTCATGCTTTAAGAAATGTGGAGTAGGGTGGTTAAGATTTGATCTTGTCTACTTTTTGAACGGGCTACCCACTGTGGAGCAATTGCTGACGCTGTTTGTGATAGTGCTCGATGAGTGTGTGAGAGTAAATGTATGCTGAATGAGTGACGAGGGCGAAATAATGATGGTGACTGGTGAGAATGATACCTGATGATACTAATTCTCGTATAGATGTAGGTATAATGTATACGGGGTGTTGGATTATACAACAAGGTCTGGCTTTGGATTCATGTTGTTGTACAAATCCATTGCTCTCATAATTGGTGAATTAAATTTGAAAATTTGATAAAGAAATTAATTCAATAATGAACCTTTGGTATCTGGTACACAAAAGATTTCCCCTCAAATACGGCCATAACATGACCGTAACAGCCGAACACGGCAAAAGGTCTTTTGTTTGCCTGTTATTTGGTTTGCTCTTTCTCTGTATGTCTGTCTGATCAAGTTAACTCTCGAACACCTTATCCGATTTTGATGAACTTTGGTGTCGACATTCATTCATATCACTGGTGGCTATTTAAGTGAGTTCTACCAATATTTTTAGAAGTTCTCAGAACTACTAAAAATATTGCTAAGATATATTGATTCATATCTACCCTGTATGAGTGAGTTCTAGAATTCTCAGGACTACTAAAAATATTGCTAAGATATATTGATTCATATCTACCCTGTATGAGTGATTTCTAGAATTCTCAGGACTACTAAAAATATTGCTAAGATATATTGATTCATATCTACCCTGTATGAGTGAGTTCTAGAATTCTCAGGACTACTAAAAATATTGGCAAGGTATATTGATTCATACCCTGTATGAGATATTGATTTATCGATTCATATCATAGAGCTTGCAAACAACGGAGTGTAAGATTGACCATTATAATAAACAGATAAAACAAAATAGATAATTCCGTTTGCCAAGATCACCACTACAACAATGGACCTGGTAATGCTGTGAGGGGTTCCCAAACACAGCGCTATTGGTGACTGACCTAGAAACTTGTAATTTTGAACAAGGTTTCCTTTTAGTTTCTATTAAGAAGTAAAACTGGAAGCAAACTATAGAGGTACAAAAAGACTTTATAGAGGTACACTTACACACTCCAAGAGTGGTAGAGATTTCAAAAAATGGTAATAAAACGAGTTGGGCTTACTGCAGGCAGAACATGACCCTTAAAGGACTTGTAAGGCAGTATAGGAAGGACAAAACGTATTTTTTTTATTTTGGGATTCTGCGCTTCGGATTAAAGGTACGCTTTTGAAACGTAAAATATCAAATTTTGAGGGGGGGGGGGGGGTTTTTTNATTTTGAGGGGGGGGGGGATTTGTTTGTTTGTGACGATTCCATTGGTTCATTATTGAAAATAATAAACCAAAAGTAGTTAAAAATACGACAGGATCCTCGCAAAATGAGTTCAAAAAAAAAAAAAAAAAATTCTGACGTTCTTGCCTGAGGTCATTATAACAAATTTAATTTTTGTTCCCAGTTTGCACCCGAATTCCAAAGCATCTAGGATGTAGGTGCTATAGTATTTTTTTCAATTTGACCTCACCCAGCCTGGGTAGGGCCTGAAAAAAGAGCCAACGATACGTGGTGTTCCCGAGCGGTCACCCATCCAAGTACTGACCACGCCCGACGTTGCTTAACTTCAGTGATCTGACGGGAACTGGTTTATTCAACGTGGTGTGAGACGTGGATTTTACCCTCCATTTGCTGGAAACTTGCAAACCAGCTACCCACATTGACCTCACGCAGCCTGGGTTGGGCCGAAAAAAAGAGCCAACGATACGTGGTGTTCCTAAGCGGTCACCCATCTAAGTACTGACCACACCCGACGTTGCTTAACTTCAATGATCTGACCGGAACTGGTTTAATCAACGATCGTTGGCGTACTGTAGTACTCTTTCCGTCAGAGTTGAAATATTTCAAACTGTCTCAATTTTAGTATCACTTGTGTTTATGCGATCACTTCATGATGCCAGCAGCCTAACCAGGGTATAAGGAAATTGATAATAAGAACAAAAAGACCTTTTCTGCATTGTCAAGGGTAACCTACGCCACGCCAGTAGAATATTTATGAGTCCTGTAATCAGTTAGATGGACAGATTGGCGCTTAGTACTTTTTCACACACAATACTGTTGATAACTCCTTCAATTTTCCCAATATATTGGGTGTGACGAACAATTGCGTTCCACAGATCAAATAAAGAGGCTACGTAAATAGTGATCCGATAGGACTTCTATACATTGAATATACAGGGTGTCCATAAAGTCTCACCCTACCCCCCGTATCTCGAGAATGGCTGAAAATATAAGAAAACGCAAAAACACCTATCCCTTAGATTTTAGGGGGATTAATTTTAGACTAAAAATTTTTTGGCTCCGGCTCCCGTTTAGGCTGGGCACCGACTGACTTCAATATCTTAAATGAGAAGGTATATCAAGTGACACCTTGTTTTACAGGTCTCGTTAATACGAGTTCATTACAAAAAACCAGAGCTCTCTAGGATTTACTGTTCACGAATTACAGGGTGGAACATGTGACCCATTCCCTTTGCGGCCGCACCGAAATGGTAGGGAAAAATGCCTAGCAAAAAGATGGTTGTCCAGCCCACTTTGACCGCGGAAATCGAACCTTCTTAGACCAAAATTATCCAACTGTTTTGATAATTTTGGTCTATGAAAGCTCGAACTCTGCGGTCGAATTGGGCGGGACAACCATCTTGGAACACTATTTTTTTTACTAAATTACTTATTTGGAACCATAGAAACTTATTTCTAGGCATTTTTTCTTACCATTTCAGTGCGGCCGCAAAGGGAATGGGTCACATGTTTCACCGTGTAATTCGTGAACGGTAGATCCTAAAGAGCTCTGGTTTTCTGTAATGAACTCGTCTTAACGAGACCTATGAAACAAGGTGTCACTTGATGTACCTTCTCATTTAAGATTTTGAAGCCAGTCGGTGCCCAGCCTAAACGACTGGCCGAGGCTTAAAATTAGTCCAAAATTAATCCCCCTAAAATCTAAGGGATACGTGTTTTTGCGTTTTCTTATATTTTCAGCCATTCTCGAGATACGGGGAGGTGGGGTGGGATTTTATGGACACCCTGTATATTACGAGGAAAGAATGTATGAGTTGAAAACGCCTGACACTTTTGAAATGAATTGGGGTCTTAGCTTTCGCGCCGAGAATTTGAATGTACAGTGCTGGATCCTAAAGAATTTTAGGGGAAAACATCAACCTAGCGAAAATAATAATTATTTGGCCAGCTGAACCAAACGTTCTTCTTGATTGCAAGCGTCGAAATGAAACAATAAAAATATTTCAACTCAAAGGTCAAAATAAATGAGCGACGCACGGAGAAGAGTCCAAAGATGTTTTCACGAACTCAGCACTGAAATTTTTAATTAAAATGAAAACAACGAGGGTAGACTGATGACGGTAAATTTTTAATTTTTTGAAAATTTAAATCGATTTTTAAGTGGCGAAAAATATTAAAAGAATAGATATAAATTATCAATGATATACGAAATCCGTCATTCTTACCAACTGAGCTACTGAAGCTGCGGGTCAAATGAATATAGTATGGATATAACGTTCTTATAGGACTGCTATTGTTAAGGTCAAATGAATATAGTATGGATATAGCGATCCCATAGAACTACTATTGTCAAGGTCAAATAAAGAGTGTATGGATATAGCGTTCCGATAGGACTACTATTGTCAAGGTCAAATAAAGAGTGTATGGATATAGCGATTCCATAGAACTACTATTGTCAAGGTCAAATAAAGAGATTATTGATATAGCGTTCATATTTAAGTAAGTAATAAACGAAAAAAAAAAAAAAAAATGGGTCCATCGAGGAAAAAGAATAATGTCCGCCATTCCAAAGAGGTGTTAAGACCCTAATTTTTCAAAGAGTGTATAACGATTTTTGTATAGAGCTGATACCTTATATTTCTTCCTCGTAATATATAGTCAATGCTTCTATTGTCAATGTCAAATAAAGATAGAATGGATATAGCGTACCCAAAGGACTACTATTGTCAAGGTCAAATGAATATAGTATGGATATAGCGTTCCCATAGGACTACTATTGTCAAAGTCAAATAAAGAAAGTATGGATATAACGTACCCAAAGGACTACTATTGTCAAGGTCAAATGAATATAGTATGGATATAGCGTTCCCATAGGACTACTATTGTCAAGGTCAAATAAAGAAAGAATGGATATAACGTTCCCGTAGGACTACTATTGTCAAAGTCAAATAAACATAGTATGGACATAGCGTTCCCATAGGACTACTATTGTCAAGGTCAAATAAAGAAAGAATGGATATAACGTTCCCATAGGACTACTATTGTCAAAGTCAAATAAA
>CM022884.1:12485359-12508589 GCA_012654025.1 Pachypsylla venusta | reverse complement strand
AGCTAGGGTTAAAATTTCAATTCAATATAAGACAAATTGAGCACGAGTAATTGATCAACATTTGAAGCCTCATAATTGTACCCCCCCCCCTTGGTAGAGCTAGGGTTAAAATTTCAATTCAATATAAGACAAATTGAGCACGAGTAATTGATCAACATTTGAAGCCTCATAATTGTACCCCCCCCCCTTGGTAGAGCTAGGGTTAAAATTTCAATTCAATATAAGACAAATTGAGCACGAGTAATTGATCAACATTTGAAGCCTCATAATGCTGTTCGGCGTCCTCTTTCCTGAAATATCAATCTTATGCGTTGTTAATATACAAGTGTATAGAAAGAATGATTCTATAGCATTACTATTGTCAACGTTGGCATGTGATATCTGCTATTTTTTTATTCAATCGGCCAATTCTACGAACATAGTAATTTGACAGTTTAAAATCGGACAGTTGTCTTCAGAATTTTAAGAGCAGTTAACCAACCCCGGTAGATCAGTCGTCGAAGCGTCCGTATGGCTATCCAGGGGTCGTGGTTTCGAAACCCAGCTTGGGCTGTTATGTTATCCTCTATATGAGATTTTACCTCATCATAAAAATATGACTTGGGCTTACTGCTGGCAGGCTGCTGCGAGACTTTAAGGGACTTAGTAAGGCAGTATAATAAGTCTATTAAAACGCGGTGTCCTTTAGGGGACTCCATTCAGAACGTGACGAGAACCTGCGTATTCGAAAGGATACAGTCTCTTAATGAAAAACGAAGAGTGGAGGACAGACCGCCTGGTAGGGGTTTACCTTACCAATAGACGCTACAGCCCGGGGTGGGCCTTGGCCTCCTCTACAACTCGCCTCCGAGTGATCCGGTCCTTGGCCTTGATCCCCCAGCCGGCCATTGTCATTGTCGTCAAATCATCGAGCACCTGGTCCATCCATCGGAGTCTCGGTCTTCCTCTAGTCCTCGCGTTCCAAGTGCCTACATTTAAATCTGGTGCGTCTAGTCCAATCCGTTGTCCATTATTCGAGTCCAAATTGAGTTTCCGTTGAGTCCAGTTCAGTCCGATCCGAGGCAAATGTAAAGGGAACCAAAAATTTTTTTGCGCTATTGGAGAGCTAACCCAATGAGCAACCCTCCTCCTTCATCCAGGCTTGGGACTGGTATCTGCACTTACTCATTCGAACAGACACTCATGGCCGAGTTACCTGGTAGGGGTTCCTCCGCCCTAAACGTTGAATGTTCCCTACTCAAAGATCTAAATGCCAGTGAGGCGAGTCCCTGTTCCTTATAACTTGACAATGTGTAGTCTGCGATAGGCTCTGTCTTCAGCTAGGTTCCCTACTCAAAGATCTAGATGCCAGTGAGGCGAGTTCTTGTCCCTTATAACTTGTCAGTGTGTTGTCTGCGATAGGCTCTGTCTTCAGCTATGTTCCCTACTCAAAGATCTAGATGCCAGTTCCCACAGTTGTTTCTGCAATACAACTTGACTCTAATGTTTACTTAAGATGACCTATTGTGATATAGCATGTCTTCTATCAATGAAAACAAGCCAAGCTATCTGTAAGACACATGCTGGGTTGCTATAGGGATATAATTGTATAGGGTTCTTTCTGGTAAAGTCTACTTTTTCTTGTTCTAAATGTTTGGTTTTGTAAAAGAAGGGTGCTCAACACGCTGATTAACCCTCGGATGGTCAAGCTCTATTCAATTAATGTGCATTGCCAAGGGGGGGGGGGGGGGGGNNNNGGTAAAAAGTACACGCCAACAAAATAAAGGAAAAAATGATTTTTTTTTTTTTAAACAAAAAAAATTTCAACTAAATCAATTATTATTTTATTATCTTACATAAAAATAAAATTTAATCCCAGGAATAAAATAATGTAATTGAAAATAAAAATAATAAAAAAAAAAAAAAAAAATCGCTAGACCCTAGGAAATCTATTCTGAACCAGAATCCTTCCTGACATCCCACACAGACAAATGTCTTTTGACAGTGTTTACACACACTTATTTCTTGCATGTGGTACATAATTAGACAATTTACCTATGTTAGCTTTAGACAATCAATGTATTGGTACATGCATTGCCAAGGGGGGGGGGGCATAAAGTACCCACACAAAAGTTTGTCTTCAATATCATCCGTTAGAAGGCTTAGAACATACATATTTTTATATACTGGAAATATTGTTTGTGACAACTATTAAAGGTTTCATTAAAATAAGTATCTATCATAATTTAATTACTACAAGATTTTTGCTAAAACGCGGGCACTTTGTACCCCCCCCCACCTTGGCAATTCTAGGAACACAATATCCTTTCAGTATCCATGCGGATACATATAATAAGCAGCGAAAAATCATTGCAAAAAATTCGCCTAGTTTTAGACACTCGTCGATGTCATATCTTGGAAAATTCAAATTGCCGCCATTTTGAAACCAAACGCGCTAGACGTGTAAATTTTTTTGCAAAGTACTTCTAATTCTATTGCCTTTCTGAAAATGTATCACAAGATGGGGTTTCGTATTTAAAAAATAAAAGTTCGACCTCCTTTGGGACACCCTGTATATATATATTTTTTAGATAATATATTATAAACTCTTACCAATTATTATTATACCTTATTTATACTGCGAGGATGAGACTGAAGAGTCCCTTTACCCTCACAGTCCAAACAGAGGTCTTATATATTTTACAGAAAATAATAATGATACAAAAATGTTTACATATGTACAGTAACAAAAACAGTACAATAAAAAAAAAAAAAATTGTCACTAAAACCCGGATTGGTCATTGACCTCCTCAATAATCTGCTTTCATTCCAACTGGGTTCGCAAGGCCGTACCCAGAGGAGGGGGGTCCATGGGGTCCAGACCCCCCCGAAAATGTCATTATTTTTTTATGCATGACTTATGTAATATTTCAAGGTGCAACTCATCATCATCACCATCACCACCACCACCACAACAAAAACAACAACAGCATTATCATCAACAGCATCATCATCAACATCACGTTCCATGATCATCATTTTCATGTGTTAGTCCTGGCTTGGCTGTGAATTCTTCGGACACCCCTCGAAAATAAATCTTGGGTACGGCCCTGTTGGGAACTTCCGGTCTCCATCCTTTGAATTATTGCACAGGTCATTTTAGATATCGTCCAGCCAAATGTACATTTTGAGAAACCCTAAATTAGTTTTAAATACATTCAGCTCTCAAATGGCACTCCTAAGATGCCATCACCATCATTGGATCATGTGTATTTAGTTCATAGATGTCCAGGTTCAGTTCTAAGGTGCCATCACCATCATTGGATCATGTGTATCTAGTTCATAGATGTCCAGGTTCACTTCTAAGGTGCCATCACCATCATTGGATCATATGTGTATTTAGTTCATAGATGTCCAGGTTCAGTTCTAAGGTGCCATCACCAGCATTGGATCTTGTGTATTTAGTTCATAGATGTCCAGGTTCACTTCTAAGGTGCCATCACCATCATTGGATCATATGTGTATTTAGTTCATAGATGTCCAGGTTCACTTCTAAGGTGCCATCACCATCATTGGATCATGTGTATTTAGTTCATAGATGTCCAGGTTCCCTTATAAGGTGCCATCACCATCAGTGGATCATGATGTGCATTTAATTCATAGATGTCCAGCTTCACACATTTTTAAATTATGACGCCTACTAGTCATAGGACGTCTGCTGTAGATCATCATTATAAAACCTTACCTTGGCTGGTGAATATACCACAAAAAATTTGGTTTGAACATAACACAACTTTTATTATCTATACACATAACTAGCTGTTAGCCCGTGCTTCGCTACTGTTAAGAAATTCATCAACTATTTGGATACACTTGGCATAGTAACAAAATTTCAATTGATAACCGCTAAAGAAATTGAAAAGTCGAAGTTATTCAATTACTAGAGAAAACTATCTACTCTTTATACTTCACAGGTCATTACATTTCGAGCTTACATACCTACATAGATTTCTTGATGTAGGTACCCATGAACGGCGATGATTTTCATTCAGAACTTCAAACCATCTTCCAAATAGCTTCCAACAACGGATATCCAGTTAAGACCATCATAAGACTATATAATCAGATCTCACGAAAATATGTTACATAAACTATATATATAAAACCCAATACCAATAGTATCTCTTGGCAGTGAGATACGACAGTATAATGCCTTTTATTATTATTGGAAATAAAATAGCTAAAAATCTATCTGCTAAAATGGCTCTTTTTTCATGACTTTTGGTATTTTTTTTTTTCTTCTTTTTAGAATTTTTTTGATTTTTTATTTTCAAATACCTAATGAACCTTTTGAAGCGTCGCGAAAAAAATATCAACCACCCTCTAAATTTCCTATTTTACTTCTCAAGGTACGCGTTAGAAAAATTATAATGTGTCCATCACGGCTTTTCCACGTATTATCGACCGAATTTGAATAAATTTGCTATGTAGATCCCATTTGGGGTCTAATGGTGCGCCGAAATTTTTGGTCACTTTGAAACCGTCAGAAATAACCGAGCTTTTTCAAAAACAATAATAATTATTTATTAAGAAAAAGTGTTTGCTGGTACAGTAACTCACCTTACCTACATAAGTGTTTTAATGATTTTATTCCTTATAAATTCCATCAAGATTACTATTCTGTGACGGGTGATGTTTGCTGGTACAGCAAACCACCCTACCTACATAAGTGTTTTGATGATTCCATTCCTTATAAATTCCATCAAGATTACTATTCTGAGACGGGTGTTCGCTGGTACAGCAACCCACCCTACCTACATAAGTGTTTTGATGATTCCATTCCTTATAAATTCCATCAAGATTACTATTCTGAGACGGGTGTTTGCTGGTACAGCAACCCACCCTACCTACATAAGTGTTTTGATGATTCCATTCCTTATAAATTCCATCAAGATTACTATTCTGTGACGGACACCTTGAAGGCATGACCATAAATATATTACACTGCAAAGCTCGACTTGTATTGGGTAGTTTATTTCTTTAAAAAAAAAAACATAAAAAAGTTGTTTTGCACAAAATTTACAATCAGACGAGCTAATGGTAGCGCAATTACATTATAATGTATTGTATGAGAAATCAGAAGTCGTGCAAAATCTTATTTATTTTTGGCAATTTTTTACAGTAATAATAAAAAAAAAGTACATGAAACTTGATCCGATGCAATCGATTTCTTTTTTATGTTTATGCCAAAATTGCAATAATCGGTTGGGGAGAGCGGTTTCAAATAACAGAAATGTTGTGTTCCACTTTATTAGAAAATTTAAGTTTCAAAAATTTTATAAAAAATTGTATTTGGAATTCAATGTAACACTATCTACCGACAACTGACATGTGGATTAGAAATCACATTAATATTAATTAACATCAAAAGAAATTCACATCATGTAGGGGAGACTGGGGCACCATGTGCTTGAAAAGTTCGAGACTCCATAGTCGATGAAACATTTTTGAGGTTAATATTTTCTGGTTATAAATTTTTTATTTCTCCAAATTTTAGAAAAAGTCAAATTGCACATGGTACCCCACCCTGGGGCACCAAGTGGAAGAGTTTGGAAATTGCCTTTTTCATGTTATTTTCATCATATTCTTCCTTTGTTGTACTAATCATCATATTTAGTTCATAAAATTGAAATTAATGTCCCAGATCCTCATTTGAGGCTCAACAATAACCGTCTTTTTCAGTTTACCTAATCTCCCAACACCCTACATAAATAATTTACTTAAATCGCCATTGGTCTCCGCAATGAATATCTATAACAATATGAGTGAGAAGCCAGATCTATTTTGATCTGCCTTCTCACTTACTTTATATGTAAATATTAATGTCAGGCATTGCTCTGCGCAATGAATATCTATAACAATATGAGTGATAATGTGAGTGAGAAGACAAATCAAAATAGATCTGTCTTCTATGCAAATATTACTGTCAGGCATTGCTCTGCGCAATGAATATCTATAAGATATTCTCTGCGCAATGAATATCTATAAGATATTCATTGCGCAGAGTGAGAAGCCAGATCTATTTTGATCTGTCTTCTCACTCACTTTATATGCAAATATTACTGTCAGGCATTGCTCTGCGCAATGAATATCTATAACAATATGAGTGAGAAGCCAGATCTATTTTGATCTGTCTTCTCANCAAAGTTATGATTATCATTTTTTGCTTCAAAAGTTATTTGTTAAAGTTATTTCCTATTTGCAAAGTTACATTAATTCGGCCATATTGTAAGATAATAATAATCATCAAAGTTATGATTATCATTTTTTGCTTCAAAAGTTATTTGTTAAAGTTATTTCCTATTTGCAAAGTTACATTAATTCGGCCATATTGTAAGATAATAATAATCATCAAAGTTATGATTATCATTTTTTGCTTCAAAAGTTATTTGTTAAAGTTATTTCCTATTTGCAAAGTTACATTAATTCGGCCATATTGTAAGATAATAATAATCATCAAAGTTATGATTATCATTTTTTGCTTCAAAAGTTATTTGTTAAAGTTATTTCCTATTTGCAAAGTTACATTAATTCGGCCATATTGTAAGATAATAATAATCATCAAAGTTATGATTATCATTTTTTGCTTCAAAAGTTATTTGTTAAAGTTATTTCCTATTTGCAAAGTTACATTAATTCGGCCATATTGTAAGATAATAATAATCATCAAAGTTATGATTATCATTTTTTGCTTCAAAAGTTATTTGTTAAAGTTATTTCCTATTTGCAAAGTTACATTAATTCGGCCATATTGTAAGATAATAATAATCATCAAAGTTATGATTATCATTTTTTGCTTCAAAAGTTATTTGTTAAAGTTATTTCCTATTTGCAAAGTTACATTAATTCGGCCATATTGTAAGATAATAATAATCATCAAAGTTATGATTATCATTTTTTGCTTCAAAAGTTATTTGTTAAAGTTATTTCCTATTTGCAAAGTTACATTAATTCGGCCATATTGTAAGATAATAATAATCATCAAAGTTATGATTATCATTTTTTGCTTCAAAAGTTATTTGTTAAAGTTATTTCCTATTTGCAAAGTTACATTAATTCGGCCATATTGTAAGATAATAATAATCATCAAAGTTATGATTATCATTTTTTGCTTCAAAAGTTATTTGTTAAAGTTATTTCCTATTTGCAAAGTTACATTAATTCGGCCATATTGTAAGATAATAATAATCATCAAAGTTATGATTATCATTTTTTGCTTCAAAAGTTATTTGTTAAAGTTATTTCCTATTTGCAAAGTTACATTAATTCGGCCATATTGTAAGATAATAATAATCATCAAAGTTATGATTATCAT
Organism: Pachypsylla venusta; assembly: GCA_012654025.1. Taxonomy (NCBI): domain Eukaryota; kingdom Metazoa; phylum Arthropoda; class Insecta; order Hemiptera; family Aphalaridae; genus Pachypsylla; species Pachypsylla venusta. The sequence continues at coordinate 12,501,235 of CM022884.1, read as the reverse complement.
TTTTTGCTTCAAAAGTTATTTGTTAAAGTTATTTCCTATTTGCAAAGTTACATTAATTCGGCCATATTGTAAGATAATAATAATCATCAAAGTTATGATTATCATTTTTTGCTTCAAAAGTTATTTGTTAAAGTTATTTCCTATTTGCAAAGTTACATTAATTCGGCCATATTGTAAGATAATAATAATCATCAAAGTTATGATTATCATTTTTTGCTTCAAAAGTTATTTGTTAAAGTTATTTCCTATTTGCAAAGTTACATTAATTCGGCCATATTGTAAGATAATAATAATCATCAAAGTTATGATTATCATTTTTTGCTTCAAAAGTTATTTGTTAAAGTTATTTCCTATTTGCAAAGTTACATTAATTCGGCCATATTGTAAGATAATAATAATCATCAAAGTTATGATTATCATTTTTTGCTTCAAAAGTTATTTGTTAAAGTTATTTCCTATTTGCAAAGTTACATTAATTCGGCCATATTGTAAGATAATAATAATCATCAAAGTTATGATTATCATTTTTTGCTTCAAAAGTTATTTGTTAAAGTTATTTCCTATTTGCAAAGTTACATTAATTCGGCCATATTGTAAGATAATAATAATCATCAAAGTTATGATTATCATTTTTTGCTTCAAAAGTTATTTGTTAAAGTTATTTCCTATTTGCAAAGTTACATTAATTCGGCCATATTGTAAGATAATAATAATCATCAAAGTTATGATTATCATTTTTTGCTTCAAAAGTTATTTGTTAAAGTTATTTCCTATTTGCAAAGTTACATTAATTCGGCCATATTGTAAGATAATAATAATCATCAAAGTTATGATTATCATTTTTTGCTTCAAAAGTTATTTGTTAAAGTTATTTCCTATTTGCAAAGTTACATTAATTCGGCCATATTGTAAGATAATAATAATCATCAAAGTTATGATTATCATTTTTTGCTTCAAAAGTTATTTGTTAAAGTTATTTCCTATTTGCAAAGTTACATTAATTCGGCCATATTGTAAGATAATAATAATCATCAAAGTTATGATTATCATTTTTTGCTTCAAAAGTTATTTGTTAAAGTTATTTCCTATTTGCAAAGTTACATTAATTCGGCCATATTGTAAGATAATAATAATCATCAAAGTTATGATTATCATTTTTTGCTTCAAAAGTTATTTGTTAAAGTTATTTCCTATTTGCAAAGTTACATTAATTCGGCCATATTGTAAGATAATAATAATCATCAAAGTTATGATTATCATTTTTTGCTTCAAAAGTTATTTGTTAAAGTTATTTCCTATTTGCAAAGTTACATTAATTCGGCCATATTGTAAGATAATAATAATCATCAAAGTTATGATTATCATTTTTTGCTTCAAAAGTTATTTGTTAAAGTTATTTCCTATTTGCAAAGTTACATTAATTCGGCCATATTGTAAGATAATAATAATCATCAAAGTTATGATTATCATTTTTTGCTTCAAAAGTTATTTGTTAAAGTTATTTCCTATTTGCAAAGTTACATTAATTCGGCCATATTGTAAGATAATAATAATCATCAAAGTTATGATTATCATTTTTTGCTTCAAAAGTTATTTGTTAAAGTTATTTCCTATTTGCAAAGTTACATTAATTCGGCCATATTGTAAGATAATAATAATCATCAAAGTTATGATTATCATTTTTTGCTTCAAAAGTTATTTGTTAAAGTTATTTCCTATTTGCAAAGTTACATTAATTCGGCCATATTGTAAGATAATAATAATCATCAAAGTTATGATTATCATTTTTTGCTTCAAAAGTTATTTGTTAAAGTTATTTCCTATTTGCAAAGTTACATTAATTCGGCCATATTGTAAGATAATAATAATCATCAAAGTTATGATTATCATTTTTTGCTTCAAAAGTTATTTGTTAAAGTTATTTCCTATTTGCAAAGTTACATTAATTCGGCCATATTGTAAGATAATAATAATCATCAAAGTTATGATTATCATTTTTTGCTTCAAAAGTTATTTGTTAAAGTTATTTCCTATTTGCAAAGTTACATTAATTCGGCCATATTGTAAGATAATAATAATCATCAAAGTTATGATTATCATTTTTTGCTTCAAAAGTTATTTGTTAAAGTTATTTCCTATTTGCAAAGTTACATTAATTCGGCCATATTGTAAGATAATAATAATCATCAAAGTTATGATTATCATTTTTTGCTTCAAAAGTTATTTGTTAAAGTTATTTCCTATTTGCAAAGTTACATTAATTCGGCCATATTGTAAGATAATAATAATCATCAAAGTTATGATTATCATTTTTTGCTTCAAAAGTTATTTGTTAAAGTTATTTCCTATTTGCAAAGTTACATTAATTCGGCCATATTGTAAGATAATAATAATCATCAAAGTTATGATTATCATTTTTTGCTTCAAAAGTTATTTGTTAAAGTTATTTCCTATTTGCAAAGTTACATTAATTCGGCCATATTGTAAGATAATAATAATCATCAAAGTTATGATTATCATTTTTTGCTTCAAAAGTTATTTGTTAAAGTTATTTCCTATTTGCAAAGTTACATTAATTCGGCCATATTGTAAGATAATAATAATCATCAAAGTTATGATTATCATTTTTTGCTTCAAAAGTTATTTGTTAAAGTTATTTCCTATTTGCAAAGTTACATTAATTCGGCCATATTGTAAGATAATAATAATCATCAAAGTTATGATTATCATTTTTTGCTTCAAAAGTTATTTGTTAAAGTTATTTCCTATTTGCAAAGTTACATTAATTCGGCCATATTGTAAGATAATAATAATCATCAAAGTTATGATTATCATTTTTTGCTTCAAAAGTTATTTGTTAAAGTTATTTCCTATTTGCAAAGTTACATTAATTCGGCCATATTGTAAGATAATAATAATCATCAAAGTTATGATTATCATTTTTTGCTTCAAAAGTTATTTGTTAAAGTTATTTCCTATTTGCAAAGTTACATTAATTCGGCCATATTGTAAGATAATAATAATCATCAAAGTTATGATTATCATTTTTTGCTTCAAAAGTTATTTGTTAAAGTTATTTCCTATTTGCAAAGTTACATTAATTCGGCCATATTGTAAGATAATAATAATCATCAAAGTTATGATTATCATTTTTTGCTTCAAAAGTTATTTGTTAAAGTTATTTCCTATTTGCAAAGTTACATTAATTCGGCCATATTGTAAGATAATAATAATCATCAAAGTTATGATTATCATTTTTTGCTTCAAAAGTTATTTGTTAAAGTTATTTCCTATTTGCAAAGTTACATTAATTTGGCCATATTGTAAGATAATAATAATCATCAAAGTTATGATTATTATTTTTGCTTTAAAAGTTATTTGCAAAGTTACATTAATTTGGCCATATTGTAAGATAATAATAATCATCAAAGTTATGATTATTATTTTTTGCTTTAAAAGTTATTTGCAAAGTTAAGCGCGTTGTTAAACTCTAATCTCTTTTTTTCTTTAATTTTGGAATTTAACGAGCAATTTGAATTTGTTAGCAGAATTTCTTAAGAACTGCAACCTTTTATTTTAGCCGTTCATGATAAGAGCAAAATGGGTCCTGACATTAATTAATAGTACTGTGTACTCATCACGTCACAGCAATGTGGGTAGTCATTTGTCCCTGTACTAGTCAGCAAATTCTATGACCATCTTGAATGTACATTCCAATACTGCGTGTCCCAAAAGTGTGAGACCACTTGAATATCTTTTGAACGGCTTTATGTGGAGTTTTGAAATTTTGCATGGTAATATATCCCAAATTAAACTAGCTGATGGTGTGACCATCAGGTAGTTTAGGGGCGGGTCCCATGTGGCTCCCAGGGGGTCCAATTCTTGTTTTTTAAATATACGAACCCCATCTTGTGATACATTTTTAGAAAGACAATAAAATTAGAAGTACTTTACAAAAACTCTGCCAATGTGACACATGGGTTTATTATTATTTTTCTGGCAAAATAAATGGGGGGTACCCCCCAAAAAATGAGGATGGTTCTCGTGACGATTACAAATCTGGAGCGTAACTAGACCCTAAATTTGACATTCCTACCAAATTTGAAGTCTCTTGCTCTTACCATTCCCCTTTTAGACAGTAATATTTAAAATCATTAAAAAGCGGCAAAAATCGCCTAGGGTGTATTCGATTACACCCAAAAGACCAGAGTGGCAAAAGTGCCCATCACGGAGTACGGCAGACAAACGGAATTTTTTTTTATTTGATTTTTGAATTCTACGTACCTTGAAATGTATAATATCAAATTTTGAAGGGGGGGGGGATATTTTTTTTTCCCTTGACGATTCCGAAAGTTCATTATTGAAAATAATAAACCAAAAAATGTACATATCTAGCGTGTTTAGTTTCAAAATGGCGGCCATTTGAAATTTCCAAGACATGACTGCCAAGAGTGTCTAAAACTACAAAAAACCGTTCAAAAGATATTCAGGTGGTCTTGGACTTTTGGGACACGCAGTATAATATTAAGGCCACCACGATTTGTCCCAAATTTTATGATACTTTGATATTTCTGATCCCATAAAATCAAAATATTTTAATGGGCCCTATAGGGCCTCATGGTGGCCATTTTAAGGGACTACAGTTTTAAATTCAAAATTTTGAGGTACCTACTTTACCTGAAAAAAACAATAACAAAATAATTAACTGATGTGCTACATGTATAATCCATACTAGTACGTCTCCGTAGCAAAGTGTGCGTCACACTCTGAATTAGGGAGGTACCGGGGTCGAGTCCTAGTCGGGTCGAAGATCTGAAAAAAGTTCTTTGCTATATTTTCTTCTTGGTCTGGCATAACTCAGCCTTCTGAGGACTATTGAGTATATCTGGTAATAGCGAACAGTGGTAGCATTATAAGTTAATTGTTAGTCTTCTTCTTTCACTCACCTTTTCCCAATTTTATTTGGGGTCGGCGTTCTTTTCTCTATATAATTCTGTCCCGCCATACCTTCCTATATAACGCTTCCTCTCGTCTCCAACCCTTTTCTCTCATATCTTCCTCGACCTTATCCTTGATCTCAACTTTGGTCTCCCTCTTTTTCTCTTCCCCTCTATATCCATTCTCTCTACCTTTTTGGCCACGTAACTCTCATTTCTCCTCTCAACATGCCCAAACCATCTCATTCTACTCTCTTATATTTTCTTTCCCAATGGCCCCACTTTCACTGTTTCTCTGATTTTCTCATTTCTCACTCTGTCTCTCCTTGTTAATCCACCTCAACATCCTCATCTCAGCTACCTCCAACTTTCTCTCTTGTGCTTTGGTTATAGCCCACGTCTCCGCACAATACATCAAAGCTGGTCACACTAGTGTTTTATAAAGTTTACCCTTTACGTATATTAGCTTGATGTATTGGTGTTATTATTATAAAATACCTTTTGATAATAAAAATACCTTTTAATAATAATTAATAAAAATTAATGCTATGATGCCCAAAAAATTACATACATATGAAAGATACCTCCAAATAAATTCAACTTTTCTAAAGGTGCTTCGTTAGAGTTTATATTTTAAAAGAAAATAAAATCTCTAGTTGTGCAAACATACTAAAAGTCATAAACTCCAAAATGGACTCAAACTTTACTGTTGAGGATTATTACTAGCCGAGTACCCAAGTAGTAGTAGCTATCTAGAAATAGTCATTCTTTAACGATCCTTTCATTCAAAAAAGTCTGCTAGATATCTCATTAGAGAGAGTACAAACGTCTTGAAAGTTAGATAAAGTTTTAGAAAAGAGAAATCAATGGCAAAATGAATTCTCCGATGGTTGGATACTTACGTGGAATAATGTACTTTTCAAATAATTATGTCGCAAAAGTCCCCTGTGGATAGGGGGACTTAAAAAGAATACTTCCAAGGCACACAAGTCCATGCCAGTCGTAAAAGGCGATTCAAGAAATGGTCAGAAACGATATATTTTCCATTACCCATGCAGAAAGCAAGGAGAAGCTTGCATTATCCGTAAGGTTTCTCAAGTATCAACAACTGATGGCGAGTTGGTGTAAACCAGCCTCACGGCTGTTAACCACCTATATAAAAGCAATAGGAAATGACATGATTGTCTTCTCTTATTCAGGCCGTGAAGGTCCAAAATTCAATCCATCAAGACTTCTCCACCTGATTCCATCTTGAAATGTCTTTATTTCAAATAAATTTTTGTCCAAAATATTGCGGACACACCTGTTAACCACCTTTATAAAAGCAATAGGAAATGACATGATTGTCTTCTCTTATTCTGGCCGTGAAGGTCCAAAATGCAATCCATCAAGACTTCTCCACCTGATTCCATCTTGAAATGTCTTTATTTCAAGTAATTTTTTGTTCAAATTATTGCGGACGCATCACATTCTCAGAGATGTATTACATGACACATAAAAATTTAATACCATGTGCTGTAAGATAATCATTCTGCAGTTGAAAGTCTCACAATATAAATCAAGTCGATGCGTCGGGTTAGGGATTCTGTAACACTTCTTAATATATAAATCAGAAATTTGTGTGTACCTATGTATGAGGGGTTGTCTGTTACAATATCACATTCCAAACGGTAGTAGATAGCGAAAAATTGATGGGAATGGACCTCCCCTCCCCCCAAATCATGATCTACGACCCCAGGAAAATTATCAGAACTAAAATATGTCAAGTCGTTTTCGAGTTACGGCAAAATTTGTAGTTTATTCACCAAAATAGGACAGTCACGGTCCGATATGTTAAAATTTGTCGCGACAACATATCAACTCAAAGCGAGAAAGTTTTAGGTGACCATTTAATCCTCATTTTAGGACATTTTCTGCAAAGGTATGGCCTGCCATTCCAGAGTTACAGGTTTGAAACCGGGAAGGGGTACAATAAAATTTAGAAAATACTAATAGTCAGAATGGCCGTACCTCTAAGACGCCTGGCAAAACGTTTAAATGTTTGTTTTTAATGGTTGCAATATACAGGCTAGGCACCAACCAATACCTCCCCCTCCCAATTTCCTTTCTCCTTGAAAAACAAAACTAGCAATATAAAAAGCGTAGCGAAGCACGGGCGAAACAGCTAGTATCTTATATCTTAGTCTGAGGACAGGTATTCCTGGGCACATATCCTAGGACAGGGATTCCTGAAGACATATATTCTTGGACACATACATTTTAATTTTACAATTTCTGTTCTAGACATACCTACACTACTAGACAGCTGCTCTTTGTGTTTCTGGGTTAATCTGACGGCCTGGTTAGACGTACAATGTTGTCTACCAATTATTTGAAATGATTTATTGAATCACAATCTAATATTTGATCTCATTTTTTATTTCCAGAAGTTTATCACGAATCTAAAAATCAAATTACTCTATCATTCTTCTTTTGTTTGATATGTTTTGAGTTTGAGGAGCCACAAAGTGAAATTCTCGTTCGGAATTTCTTACATGAATTTCATTTTATGAATAACTTGCCGATGTGCCCCATGCTTCGTCCCGGATAAAATTTGATAGAAAAATTAGCTTTATCTTGAAAACGATTTATATCTGAGGTGCCTACATAGGTACGCTCTTATAAATGCTCATATAAGATGCGTACCTGCGCGGTACTGCCATGATTTTGAAATCATAACTAAGAACCGTTTAACATACGCATTTGCTCAACAGAATATTTTTGAATTCGCTCACCATTTTATTTGGTTTTATACTGTGATGATTTTTTTTTCCACTTTTTTTTTTATCTAGCCATCAATGGAGAACACTCATAGGCCTACAAAATGAAAAAAAATATTCAACACACACCCTTCTTTCAGACACCTATTATTATTTACATCTAAATTATTGACGTCGACTCACAGAACCATATCCAACACTGCAATAAATTATATTAGTAATACAATCTAGCCATCGCCTATGACTCGTTGACTACACCAGTTCTGTTACTTCCCTGAAGTTAAGCAACGTCCAGCGAGGTTGTTCTTTGTGGGTGTCCACGTGGGTCCGCGCCTTCTTGATGCTGGCTATTTTTCCGTCCCAACACAGGCTGGGTGAGGTCAATGTGGGTAGCTGGTTGGCAAATTTCCAGCGAATGGAGAGTAAAACCCCAGTCTTGAATGAAGAATTTTACACCATTAGCTTATGTGGACTTTTCCCGTGACAATGTCATCCCAAATAACTTTTCTTAAACACAATGATGACCAGTTTTATGATTAATATTTCATTGGAAGTTATTATTGGATTGGGAAAAGTTACACTTTTCTTAATCACAATGATGACCAGTTTTATGATTAATATTTCACTGGAAGTTACTATTGGATTGGGAAAAGTTACACTTTTCTTAATCACAATGACGACCAGTTTTATGATTAATATTTCACTGGAAGTTATTATTGGATTGGGAAAAGTTACACTTTTCCCCTTCTGAATGAAGTGAGTTCTATTTATAACTCCGATTTTTCTTTAAACGTTTATTTAATGTCTTGTGGGACTTAATATTTAGTTTTTTAAGGAAATATTTTTTTCCAATTTTTTTAATTTTCGTCTATCGACTTTTACACTTTGAGGCAATAGGCGAAAATTAAAACTTGAAAAAATCTTTCCTTCAAAAACTGAATATCTTTAAATGGCTGTTTGTTCCACGATAACTCTCGAACGCCTCATCCGATTTTCTTTGGTTTATCCTTTAGTAGCATAATAAATCTGGACGCCTCATTCGATTTTCTTTGGTTTGTCCTTTAGTACCATAATAACTCTCGAACGCCTCATCCAATTTTCTTTGGTTTATCCTCTTTAGTACCATCATACCTCCGAAAGCCTCATCCGATTTTCTTTGGTGTATCCTTTGGTACCATAATAACTCTCGGTACCATAATAACAGAATAACTTTGGTACCATAATAACTCTCCAACGCCTCATCCAATATTCTTTGGTTTGTCCCTTAGTACCATAAAAACTCTCGAACGCCAAATCCGATTTTCTTTGGTTTGTCCTTTAGTACCATAATAACTCGCGAAGCCTCATCCAATTTTCTTTGATTTGTCCTTTAGTACTTAGTACCATAATAACTATCGAACGCCTCATCCGATTTTCTTTGGTTTATCCTTTAGTACCATAATAACTCTTGAACGTCTTCTCTGATTTTGATGAAAATGGGTATCGCCATTCATTACATTCATGGAAATAGACGACTAACTATATTTGTAATCCTGTTGTGCTACCAAGAGCTGAAGATCCTATTGGCCACAATTTGGGTGAGGTGTACAGTTCACAGAACTATTGTTAATAATAGTCCTGCATCTTTTGTACTTATTTTTAGAATCTGAGAATCTATCTTCAGTCCCCTTATCCTGACTCCAATATCAGACCAAACAAAGCACATCTTGAGAATTTACCGTTAACCTAAACTGGCGTCCTTGAGAAACAAAGATGATTGAATGAGGAGTACAATATGTGTCAGGAAAATAATGAGACTCGCGCATGCTCAGTTGTAAGATGTTTAAGAACTGGTTGTATGCTAGTATCCTCTCGAGGAAGTGCCACTACATATAGCTCAGTTTGAATATATAGTTGAATGAGGTGCAGATGTACGAGTGGATGCATTAGAAAGAATACAACCAAATATTTCATCGTATTTGTTGGTTTTCAAATTCCTGAGTGGAAGGTAACTGAGGCGAGGTTAACAAGGTCAAAATGTAGAAAAATATAGTCTCACGTGGGGATTGAACCCACGGCCTCATGCTCATGTGGTATATTATTCTTAAGCGTGGGTGTTGCGTATATTTTAGTGTAATTGTCTAAATGAATACCATGAGAACTGTCTAAGCAGGACGTTTGACGTCGTTCCTCAAGTATGCAACTTAGCAGTTAGTGAATCGATTAAAAACACAGCACCCCATGAAATTTTGTTCCGACCCTGAGTGTAGCTTCTATGGGGAGTACCTACCGTTTCAAATTTTGAATAACGTATTAAATAGGATTTACTCAACTTCATTTTCTTCTCGCCTGCTTGGGCAGGGGTATGCTCTGTTATATGGGAATACAATAGAGATAGGCCCCTCTTCGGTGTATAAGTTGTCTCTATAGAATCACATCGAGCTTTATGAAAGGAGAACAAACAAACAAACCGAGAAAAAAATCTAATTGACAATATATCACTAGCTCGTTCCCGCAACATTGCATATGGCCTTTCTCGTGGCTGTAGTCTGGAGGAAATCTATATTGATTGACATATATCGGCATAAAAAATACGATGCGTTACACTCCGTTGCTGGGTTTGTGAGTGTGGTAGAGATAAGCAAATCAATAAACACTATTTAAAATCTAGATTCTGTAATACAATAAAATTACCGTTTCAAATGACTACCTACAGTAGGAATAAAAATAATAATTTTATTTCTTCTTTTCTTTTACAGATAAGAACAGTTATTAGACAATTTAAAAACAGTCAAGAATAATGGAATCAAAAATTAATAATGTAAACGAGTTCATCAACGCTAAAGAAATAACCAAAATCGTATGCCACTTCAAAATGAGGTATTAATTTGGAAGGAATTCCAATAAGAATAGAGCTAAAGGAAGAAATTGAAGAGAAATCAAAGAAAAGATAATATAAAGATGTGCAAAAAGACGTGAAATAAATAATGTAAAAATATAAATTATGCATAAATAACTTATTACTAATTTAATTAACAAATAATTTAAAAAATAACCAATTCTTTGAAAATTGTTTTTTTAATTGAAAGAACATTTTGAAGAAACATTGATGACATAAGAAAAGATATTAGAAAAGTGAAGAACAAATGAAAATATAGTCTCAAGTAATAAATAGATACTAATACAATTATTATTATAGAAAGAATTAACAAAATAGACATACCTTTGCAGAAAGGTCAACTTTGAATAAATAGAATAACTGCAAAAATATATTATAGCTACTAACAAATTAAAGCACAGTTTCCAGATATCAACAATTTAAAGGAATATTTAAATCGCTAAAATTAAACAATAGTTTATGCAATTAAAAGTTAAAAAACTTTAGGTAGCTATATTGTTTTTAAATACTATTTAGGTACTCCTTGTAAATAATTGATCGAATTTTAACTCCTATAATTACATTTATTAAATTTAATATTATTTATATTTATTAAAATTTCCTAATTAAATTTTAAGTGCCATTATTTTTTAAGAATTAATGTAAATTTATATTGTAAAACGAAACAGATCAATTTATTTAACGGAATTTACATTTACTTGCCTGACTTTCTTTATTTTGTTTTATTTCTGTCAAGTACCTAAATTAAGTACCTGATTTTCCAAAATAATAATAATAATTATATTTTTAGATCTTTTTATTTTTTCTTTAAACTCTTGTGCAATTTGTTTAATTTTTTTTAATTACATAGGAAATAAATTTTTTAAAAATATTTGTGATTGATTGTTTAATATTTTATTGCTCCATTTTTTTCTCAATACATGCGTTTCTTTAATGTGTTAAAAATAACTGTCTCATTTGTTTATCCACAGTTTAAAATTAATTAATATATTTTTTCAAATTGAAAATTTTTAGTAGACAATAATATTGTAGTTTAAACAAAATTTAAAATAAGTTTAAAAACACTCAAAGAGAAAGAGCCAAAGAAAGCCTTAACAAAATTAAACGTAAAACATTTAAAAGCAATCTGTGATACCAAAATTAACCCTTCCAAAATTCTTTAAAAAATGATTTTTAAATGTTCCCACAATATATCATATAAAAAATATTTGAATCGACAGTAAATTTATTTTAATTTTAATGCAATAAATTATGTGCAATTATGAAATAATTGTAAAAATAATCTGATAAATTATAATATGTTATAAAAATAAAGAAATATATAAAAAAATACCTTAGCTTACTCTTTATAAAATTTCAATTGACATTCATCTGTAGATACTTTTTTATACAAATCGAAAGTAAATTATTCTGAATATCATTTAGAGTCATGATTACAATTCCATACAGATATCTAAATTTCAGACAATATTGAAACTCAAACTAATATAAAAAGAAAACTGAAGATCTAGAAACCTTCCAAAAATCTGACAAAACAGTGTTTGCTAAAATATAAAAAACATAGAAAAATACTTCAAGAAGACAATTCTAATAATTGACTATTGCATTGAAATCGTACAAAAATGAGAAAAATAATTAGTTAAAAGTTTAAAAATAAATAAATGAAAGTTGAAAAATCTGGAATTTCGAAAATTTAATAAAAAACGAAAGATGATTAAAGCTTTTGACAATTTTAAATAGGAAATAACGAATGAATTGAAGTTGTAAATGAAACCAATGCCAATTTACAGAAACTTAATAAACTTGAAAGCAATCAAATAAAATCTGGAATTTTAAAAATTTAATAACTACCTACAAAGAGATAACAAAAACGTTTGACAAATTTGATACGGATACAGCGGCCGTACTAATTACAAGTTGTATTTATTACAATACATTTCCTTGATAAAATTGGTAGATTTCTCAGTAATTTCTCTGATTCTTGCAAATATTTTGACAAACTTTTGAAAATATTTTTGAAATGACTACAGAAGATAATAAAAGTAATTTCATAGATTTTATGGTTACATCAACCGGTTCAACAACACAAACAATTATTAAATCTGAATTTGAAACAAACAACAACAATGTCGGAGATAGTTTACGATTACCAACAGAATTTTCAATTGAATATTGGAATAGTCCTTCTAGTTTGTCAATTGAAAAAGAAGATTCAAATATTTGGGAGACAAGTTTGTTGGATGAAAGTTTAAAATATTTTAATACACAATTAGAACAACATGCGGACACGTCGACCACAAGTGGTAAGTATGATGTACGCCTCATGTGACATAGCCTATCCACTTTCTAGAATTATGGAGGAAATAATAATAAAAGAAAGATCACGTGGCTGTAGAGAAACCTGAACAGAGCATTTTGTGATATGAAGTAACAACTCGTATCACTTGTGCAAGATTCATTGTATTTGACTTGGGAGACGTGCCCTGCGACGCTTCTGAATATAAATAAGAAAGCTGTCAATGGAAAAAGAAGATGTGTTATAATTTCCAAATGACGAGTTTTTAATTACAAAACACATTTTGTGGTTTCCAGAAACCAATTCTGCAGTTTCAGCCATTGGTCTTTGTGTTAAAAAAAAAATCTATGCTAACTTATAAAACGCAATGTTTAGTTGATAGACTGACGTACTAACTGACTCATAAATAATCAAGGTAGTCAGTTGGACGACTGATAAACGTAGTAGAATATAAAACAGTACCTAACCTCTGTTTAACCGAAAGTTATGTGTCGTATGACATTTATCAGCATTGATATACACTCCAAATTTCAAGTCTCTAAGAAATGGCGTTAATTTTTTTAATGAAAAAATCGCTCAAAAGAATTAAAACCGCAAGTGGCACAAAAAAAAATCCCCCTAAAGGCGAATATCATAGGGTACACTCGCCATTTGATAGAACAACTTCTACAGAAACAAAATGAAACTTCTGTGGACGTAGGGACCAAAATGGTCCTCCTTCGAGCTAGACCGAAAAAAATCGCTTTCGTTTTCATCCAGTTTAGTCACTTTTCATTTCTTATTCTAGAAGTTATCCTTGGTAAAAGTCATCAGAACTTTTCGGTTATAAACGCGATAAATTAAATGCTCCGTGCAAACGACGGAGATAAAATCTGAATATCTTTTGCCTACGACGAACGGTTTCCCCTGAAAATGAGTTTACAATCACAAATAAAAATGTAAATTCAGTTGATTTTGGCGACCCGGGCCTCATTTTAGCAGAGATCTTTTAACAATTCACAGAATTGCCAATTCTTTTTTTAAATATTTATTTTCTACTTTCAGAAAACTGTGATAACCCAGATGGTAATATAATCTACACAACATTAACATCTCTTAGCAATGATCCATCCTCTCCATCAATTAGTTTAGAAGAACCTTCTCCATCCAACAGTGTTGGCACAACCAAACCAACATTAACATGGTATCATCCACCCACATCGTCAACGTCCACATTAGATTCACCAAGTTCCAATGCCCAACAAGATCAAATAATAATAAAAGTAGAAGATACAAACGATAAATTAGTTCCTCAAATTGATCTCGACACATTTCTAAATATAATTCCACAACAAACAAACACACAAACATATCAAACAAATGACACCGAAACATTTACAAATAATAGTACGGATAAATTCTCTACAATAAGTACGGAAAATTTTAACGAGTCTACAAAAGATACGGAAATATTTGTCAATACTACAACATCATCTTCAACTACAACATTAGAAACATATCCATCAAGTACGGAATTTAATTATACGGAATGGAAAGATACGACAGATTCATCAACTGTTTGGAAATCTACGGAGAATGATTCGTTATTAAGAAATGCATTAGAAGGTAAATCTATATTTAAATATAATAATAATACTAGTAATGATTTTATATTGATAAAAGAGGAAGATAATAACAGTTCGAATAATATTATTTTAGATAATTCAAACACAATTATTTATCCTGTAGATAGTAACAGTAGTCAAAGTATAGATGAAATCTTACAAAACATCAACACAAACTATGAAACCAGTTCTATAGACGAATTCAACAACAATGAATATAAACAGATCAATGGAAACGGAGAAATAGAAATATACTATGCAATTGATAACAGTATTAATGTAAATTATACAACTCAAAGTCCAAGTAGTACGATTATAGGAACCACAACAAATACAGCAAAGAAAAAGAAAACTAAAAGTAAAGCAAATAATTGTTCTAGTACAACTGTTAGTAATAATAATGGAAGTACAAGTAGTGAATTCCTTAAAAAAGAAAGATCATTACATTATTGTGAAATATGCTGTAAAGGATTTAAAGATAAATATAGTGTGAATGTACACGTCCGAACTCATACCGGAGAAAAACCATTTCCATGTAAGATTTGTTGCAAAACATTTCGACAGAAAGCTCATTTAGCCAAACACTTTCAAACTCATTTAGCATCTACTCAACAATCTACAAATATTAATAGCAATAATAAATGTAAAATTATGAAGACATGACAAAGTTTTGGTGCCCAAGATGTTGCCTCTGCCGCACCTCTGCCATAAAATTAGAATAATTTTTTGTAGAGTTTCTTTGTGGTTAGGCCGTACGGCCTCTTCACAATTTTTGTTGGTATCACAGCATTACTAGGAGCCTTATTTATTAATAATGTCTTGAATCTTCTACCAAACAAAATTTTATCTTTATACTGGTAACGACACTACTGGTCGCTAAAATTTTCCAAAAATTAGGAAAATTTCCGTCCACGCTGGGAAATGAACTAGGGTGGGTCCCCAAAGTTAAATGTCAGTGTGATATCCAACAGACCAGGAGGACTGCTATTTTTGTAGTATTGCAGTCTTATATTCTTGCAAAAAATAAATTTTCTTAGTTAGTTGTTATTTTTTCCAATTGCCAAATTTTTTTGCAGAATTTCTAAATAAATTTAAATTTAAATTAAATTTGAATGTTCCCCCTACTTTTGGTTACTTTTAGAAGCATGAAATGTAGGGAGTATCAAACACCGCGTACATTGTAACCAAAAGTTTTATAGGTTAAATTAGGAGGAATTATATTCCCCGAAACTGTATACCTACGTAAACTCTTCTCCAGGGAAGGACACGCTCAGAAGGTTACGATTTTTTCGTGATTTTTACATCCTCTTGAAATACTAGTATTTAGTCCTGAAGGCATATAGCTACTTATTTGGAATATGATTCTTTGAGTTTTAGATGAAAAATATATATATATATATAT
>CM022884.1:12418663-12444693 GCA_012654025.1 Pachypsylla venusta | reverse complement strand
GTCCTCATTTGTAAATTTGTGTATTAACGATACAATAAAGTTGAATTATTATTATTATTAATTGTGATTTATTGTGCATATTATTATTGATTCTTACTGATTCTTTATCTACTCCTCTTCTCATCAGTAAGGGTCCTCATTTGTAAATTTGTGTATTAACGATAGAATAAAGTTGAATTATTATTATTATTAATTGTGATTTATTGTGCATATTATTATTGATTCTTACTGATTCTTTATCTACTCCTTTTCTCATCAGTAAGGGTCCTCATTTGTAAATATATATTTAAAACTTCAAGCATCAACCGTAGGTAAGCCACTAACAATATTACCCTTCGCTCTGTTTTCGACATCCCGAACCACCCTTCTATATACAGTCCGCTCCTAATCAAATAATTGTCCGTCTAGGACACCCTGGTGGTCTACACCAAGAGTGCCAAAACAATCAGTAAGGTTTTTAATTTTATCAAAAGAGATATCAATATCAGATATTTCTCTAAAGGGACTCAACTGTTTGTGCCATTCATACCTAATCTTTCTATGTTAACTATGGTTGCTATGTGCTTTGAAAACTAACGATGCGCTCATTGGAATTCTGGTCCCATGCTAACTTTACTTGTCCTTTCTTTTGTGTTGATCAGTCCAGATTGAATGCGGAGGATCAAACGTGCCGATGAGATGCAGACCGTGTTCATTAATATGCCATTATATCTATTACAGAGATACAGCTTGTTAATGTATTGGAGCTGACATACAGAGTGTCCACTATATGGGACACTCATCATACAGGAGGGTTAATGTACATTGGTTATGAGTACCTAAGTCATTAAATAAAATGATACATTGCTTTTGAGTCAGTAAGTCAGTTCTTAGGTCAAATGCTACATTGGTTATGAGTCCATAACACAGTCACTAGATCAAATGGTACATTGGTTATGAGTCAGTCATTAGATAAAATGGTACATTGCTTTTGAGTCCGTAAGTCAGTTCTTAGGTCAAATGCTATACATTGTTTATGAGTCAGTAAGTCAGTCACTAGATCAAATGGTACATTGGTTATGAGTCAGTCATTAGATAAAATGCTACATTGCTTTTGAGTCGGTAAGTCAGTGTTTAGGTCAATTGGTACATTGGTTATGCACCATTAGTACATAACCAATGTACCACAGAATCGCAGAGTATGACATAAATAAAATGACTTTAAAATCGATTGGGCGAAATCAACTCAGAAAAGCTTGACCAACAAAGATCTTTATTTTGGACGATATAGTCCACCTCGGGGCGGATTAAGGCGGAAGCGAAGGAGGTGGTGCCAAAATCTGGAAGGCGCCAAAAGAGGTAAGAAAAGAAAATCTAACTTAATGTCATCACTCAGAACTATCAAACAAAACAAAGTAAAGAAAAACATCTTATAACTCTGATTGAATGCACCTTCAGACCATACGAAGAAGCATAGCGTTGCGATATTTTTTCGATTATATTAATACCGATTTATCAAATGTCTAATATCGATATTCCAAAAATTGATATTTATATAGACAAGGACGTACCGAGGGGAGGGGTCCATGGGGTCCAGACCCTCCCGAAATTTCATTATTTTTTTATGCATGAGTTATGTAATATTGTGAGGTGTAACTCATCACCATCAACAACAACAACAACATCACCATCATCATCATCATCATCATCAAGAACAACTAGATCAACATCAACAAGAACAACAAAAACAACTGCATCATCATCATCAACAACAACTTCAACAAAAACATGAACAATTACAACAACAACATCACCTTTCATGATCATCATTTTTAGGTTTTAGTCCTGGCTTGACTGTCATCCTTCGGTATATCGACTAAGGTCAAGTGCAACTTGAGTCTAGGAGCGAAACAATGCAACATTTCGCAGACCTAGCCCCCCTAAATAGATGTCATTTTTTAAAAAAATAATGCAAAAAATTATTATTTGTGTTAAAAGTAGGTATTACATTTAGGGATACTAAATCATCACCTTATTTTTTTCTGCTCTTATAGTGCCGCCACTGGTTCACATCTCAAGTACCTAGTTACTCAGTTGACCTCTCGAGGTGGTGTGCACCTCCAAAAACAAAGCACATTTTCGAAAAAAAATCTGTTCCGCCAGGATTAAAATCAGGGTCTTCCGCGTCCAAAGTCACCGTGATAGCTACTATGCTTCAAAATATTAAGGGAAATGAAAATGATTAAAAATCACTCCTACAATTTTAATACATGTTCTACAATTTTAATATACGTTCTACAATTTTAATATATTATTCCATACGCGTATTTTTTACTCCATTATCAATACGCTTATCAAATAATATATTAAAATTGTAAAACATAGTCAAGTGTTTTTTAATCATTTTCATTTCTTGTATTTGATAGTTCTACCAAGTGTCCTAAAGGTTTTCTTTCTTCGAAAAGTTCATTATTGAAAATAATAGTGCCAACTATAACTAACAACTTTGAGTATCACTTAAGTCATTTTATATTATAAAGAACCTGGCCATCACCTCTCTCTCTCTCTCTTTTCTCGCTCGCTCGCTCTTCTTTATAGCATAGTAATACATCGAGCACTAATTGAGACTGCGCCAAAGAGGGTTTTGATGTTTTAACATTGTGGAAGAATGACCCCTTCAGGCAATTCTGATAATCTTGCCCTTTACCAATTGGAGACTATTGTTATCAAAGTGTCTTTGATCTTGTCATCAATGATTCTCTTTGACACAGTTGTTCTTCTGGGCAATTCAATAATGTTTTTCATTTTGATGATTCCATCACAGCATTACAATATTTTCAATGTTATTCTTTCCAAATTGGAGACTATTGTTATTAAAGTGTCTTTGATCTTATCATCAATGATTCTCTTTGACACAGTTGTTCTTCTGGGCAATTCAATAATTTTATTTATTGTTATGATTCCATCACAGCATTACAATATTTTCAATGTTATTTTTTACCAATTTGAGACTATTGTTATCAAAGTGTCTTTGATCTTTTCATCTTGTCTTTGATCTGGTCATATTTGACACAGTTGTTCTTCAGGGAAATTCAATAATATTATTCATTTTGATGATTCCATCACAGCATTACAACATTTTCAATGTTATTCTTTCCCAATTGGAGACTATTGTTATCAAAGTGTCTTTGATCTTGTCATCAATGATTGTCTTTGACACAGTTGTTCTTCTGGCCAATTCAATAATGTTATTCATTTGATGATTCCATCACAGCATTACAATATATTCAATGTTATATTGGAGACTATTGTTATCAAACAGTGTTTGATCTTGTCATCAATGATTCTCTTTGAATTTGACACAGTTGTTCTTCTGGGCAATTCAATAATGTTATTCATTTGATGATTCCATCACAGCATTACAATATATTCAATGTTATATTGGAGACTATTGTTATTAAGGTGTCATCAATAATTCTCTTTGGAACAGTTTTTCTTCTGGGTAATTCAATAATATTCATTTTGATGATGTTTCCATCACTACCATCACAGCATTACAATGTATTGCCCTTTACCAATACCTGTTTGCGTCAGGGGCCCTTATCGTGCAGCCTGCGAGCATTCCTCTTTACTATTACCTCTACCGAATGGTGTACTGTTTAACTATTAAAGTTATCATGTTATTTTATTTACCTAGTTTGGTAAATTCAAACATTTTCAGAATCTGGGATTCCTTCTCTCTTTATTAGAAGACAAAAATTATTTCAGAAATATGTCACCCCTGCACAATATACCTAATGCAAAATTTGGAGGGGGGAGGGAGGGGGGCAGTTTAATGCAATGTTTATCGAGGACATCGAGGTACGATACCTAATTTGTTAAAAGCTGTAGAGCTTACCACAAATACCTTTCATAAGGGTGATAAGCGATTTTATAAGCGTGATGACGAGAAAAAGTGCCATGGCGGATGGCAGAAATTTTGACGATATTTTATTTACGTATTTCTATTTAGTCTCAGGATTGGGAGTTATTTAGGGGCCCGTGCCTCCCCCCTCTCAATGAGATAAAAGACACAGCG
Organism: Pachypsylla venusta; assembly: GCA_012654025.1. NCBI lineage: Eukaryota > Metazoa > Arthropoda > Insecta > Hemiptera > Aphalaridae > Pachypsylla > Pachypsylla venusta. The sequence goes on along the minus strand of CM022884.1, from coordinate 12,440,636 downwards.
AATCACCATTCATTTGATTTTTTTTATGTGATTAGGTATAATAATAAAATTTGAGAAACACGGCCCGCTAAAAAAAACTGAGGTGCACGTGCCCCCACCCGGGCCCTCCCCTATATCCGCGCATGATGTCACCAAAAAATTTGTTCTTTCTTCTAATCCTATTTACAAAGTTCTCTTTAAGAATGGATTGTCGGCCTCCAATTTTGGTCGGAAACCTATTCCTCTTTCCGTCAGATTCAAATCCAACTACTATGATTCAGAATTTTGTCTTTCCATATGTTTTTGGTCCAAAACTAGTCCATCAAATCACATCTGAGGTAAAGTTTGGGCATCCAGTTTTTCCGATCTTCAAGTTTCGAGGAGATAGTGATCACCTGAATGACAAATGGTCACACCAGACTTAGCCGCAACTTTCTTTTTAAGAAAACCTTACCACCTATCTGTCAGTATATATAGATATCTTTTACTGTTCATCTCTTTCGGGCGCCATGTCCTCCCTTCGGACCCCTCCATTCTTATTGGATAACACTCAGATGATAGACTCCCTCATGTTCTATCTTAAACGGATGGACAGTTTTAAATTCTTGTAATCTAGAGCATTGGCGAGAATGATCTCCATGTTAAAGTGCCTAAATTGGAAAAAAGCAGACTGTGATTGTCTCCTTAAATTTAAATGAATAGGGAGATAAAAAAAAATTACAAAACACGACAACTCAGTTAGGTATTAACATTGAAAATTTAGGATACTAACTGACGTGGGTACAGTCTAGCGGTGACTATTAGGACTTTGGACTTATTTGGACTTTTTTTGGTTTCACAGATTCCCCTGATCTTGGTAAATGTGTCAATAGCTATTATTGTTCTACAATAATATAGAGACAACGACTTTACTACGACTTTAAAAAATATTGTTACTTATTTTTTTAATTTTTGTCGAAAAAATGACAATTTTGCTATTTGTAGTTCAAAATTTCGAGGTCATTGCGCGAACGAATGTTGACGTCAAAATTTAATCTTTTTTACATGTTCATCTATTCTATTGAAAGCTTAAAATTGCTTAAAGGAGTTTAACAAATTTAGCTACCTATTTTTTTTTNTTTTTTTTTTTTTTTTTTTTTTTTTTTTTTTTTTTTTTTTTTTTTTTTTCATCGAAAAAGGATCTATTTTTCCCATAAATCGAAATTTCAAGGTCGATACGCGATCAGAAGACATGGTCGATTCTTTTTTGCCTCAAAAGTCTTATCTCGATCACCCACAACGCTATAACGTTATTAAAAAAAATATTATATGGCTTTATTTTATTATTATTATTATTTTTTTATGAACATATTTTCTTTATTTATATATTCGTTTACATGATTCAAATAAAAAATATTGAAAATAAAATAAAGAAATATGGTACCCCACTTGAAAACTCATTTTTAGATATAAATGAGTTTGTGCTGTTTGTGTTAAGTGGTGTTAGTTATACTCAATATGGAAAGTAAATTAAAAACCGTCTGCCTGATAATTATTTTGCTATGTTTAGTTATAAAAATGGAGATACATTTTTTACTTAAAAAAGTGAAAAAAAGAAGAAGCAAAACAAATATTTCCTCAGTCTTCTAAAAACAAAGGCGTGGTTGTTTGACGTAAGAAAGGTATTTTATCAAAATAAAAATGTGCGTGCATGTACCGAACCCCTTCCTTACTTGGTGACAGAAATCAGAATTGAGTTATTTATTGTTCTCAACAGTAAAGCTATAAACAAAACTAAAAACCAGAACAATTCTTGGGGAGTAATTAATTAAAATAATGTTTTCGTAATTCTATTTTTCAACAGTAAAAGGGGACTTTTCTCCCCTTTTAGGTCGCTTGTCGCTGACTAGGTAGTTCACATGATTATACAATAAAATAGAGACTACAAAATAGAGACATGAGCTACGAGTATTCTGTATTTTTTTTTTTTTTTTTTTTTTGTAGCCAAACAAGTTTTAAAAGACGTGTCATACCATAAATCACCAAAAAAATACACATCAAAAAGTTTTAGCCATTTTCATTTCATGTCACCCCATAACTCCGCCCCTGATCGGGGAAAAAGTGCCAAATACAAATGCCAAAGAAGCATGATAACAATCGGAGACATCATGCAAAAAATGAATTCAATCGCAAAATAATTAGATTTTTAATAATTATTTTTCGAATTTTAAGTGCAATCTTTGGGTGGCCCTAGCTACCTTGAGGTCAATTTCTGTATAGGAGTTTATCAAGCAAAGTGTCCTTTATTTGAGCTCTACTGTACGTGATTTCTTTTTTTTGCATAACCTTTTGAAACACATTGTATTTGGCCCTCGGTGTATAATGATAATACAGACTTGCTCTACACCATCAGCTCGAGCCGTGAGTATGTCACCCTCTAGTAACTACTTACAATCTCAAGAATGATTTACTTTTACTGATGGAAAGTTAGTTAGTCATAAATGAAATTGAGAAAAATATGCCTTCGGTTCCAAAGTGGGAAATAATATTTTAAAATATATGTTTTGATTGTTTAGGATAGATCAATTGGGAGACCTCTTCTGGAGGGTAAGCCAACAGGGATGGAAGAGAGCAAAAAGTGGATGGGACAACGCTTTTGCCAGTACATGATCAAGCATCATATGGATACATTGTGGTAGAATATGAGTCTTTTTAAACAAAGTAATCCGTGCGTGAGTCTGGTATGAACACTTCTCGTTCGGCTATTTCGGTTGATCCCGATCCAGCCCTCAATAACCGGAAATCAGACGTCTCTATGGCAGAGTGCGCATTACACTCGGCTTGCGCCAAGGAGGTCCCAGGTTCAATTCCTGGACGGGCCGCAAATTGATAAAGGTTTTTTTTTCTTCAAATTTTCTACTTGGTCTGGTTGTGATTGGAGGTAACTCAGCCTCCTGAGGACAATTGAGTAGCTATGGTAATAGCTACTCAATTGTCCATCAGAATTCTAAATTGTTTATGTATCGATTTTAGGAGTACCATACAATATCGAATATAGTGAATTAAAAGAACCAGCGGGCCCTGTTTGTGAACCTAGTTGAACTGTACAATCCTTCTTGACAAATCCTCAGAAAAATATGAATTTTCCTATTATCGTCTCACCCCGCTCTTTCATAACATTGAGAGGTTAATGGATTGAATGTGTTTCCTAGAACCATGTCAATCCATGCAGTATAATTATAATGCCAGTAACAGAAGGAAATGAGTTACCTAATATAATGACATTGCAGAGTTAATTTCAGTTTTATTTTACACCATCAGCTCTGGTGTAAGAAACTGGAAATCCAAAATCCTAATGAAGAAATTACGAATCCAAAATCCTCATGAAGAAATTACGAATCCAAAATCCTCATGAAGAAATTGGAAAACCTTGAACCGGCTTGGGCCGGGAGTGATTAGCTACAAAGCAATTCTCAAGAATTGGGAATTCAAAGATGACGGCAGATTTGATTGTGGGTCAATCCGGAACGGGGCCCGAGGATACCCGAATCTCCCTGCAAACAGTAACATGTTAGACCTTGCTGCAACAGTCAACAGTAAAGGCGTTGCTGTGGCTATGTACTGGAAGGACAAATTTTGAACAACTTTTACAGTATTAGAGTAAGACAAGTAAGCTCAGCTGGACACTATTGTGAGGATGTCACCCTCAAGTAACTTCTCACAATCTCAAATATGATTAATTTGTCCTCACGGAAATTTTGTCATAAATAGATAGATTGAAAAATTTTTTTTTTTTTCTTCTCTAAATGATTTGTGGATTAGGTATGCAAAATATGCTATATGCAACTTCATAAAATCCGGGCAAATATGATTAACTTGTTCTTACGGAAATTTTGTAAGTCATAAATAGATATATTAAAAAAATTATTATTTTTTTTTTTTTCTCTCAAAATGTTTTGTGGAATAGGTATGCAAAATATGCTATATGCAACTTGATAAAATCCGAGCTTTAGTCATCAAGAACATTCAATTAGCATTTCTTGTCATTTAATGTTTTTTGTCTACCGTTATCACCAAAGCATGATGGTATCCTTATCAACAGTAGTTTCTTATCAGTAACGACCTGCAACTACCACATTACCATCTTCAGAAGTAATATTATTTCTATACTGGGTGGTTTATATTTTATAATCTTACAAATTGATCAAACGGAAAATGCACTTGAATAGAAAAAAATTTCAAAGGAAAGAACTTTGTCAATCACTCAGCGGAGGATCCAGGTAAAATTTTAGGGGGATCTAATAAAATGCATTTACTGGTAATAATGTGTCATTAAAGGATAATGTTTTTTTATGTAATTAAACAGCAGTAGTATACATTAAAATCGAAGCGACGTCTGCTCATTTTAGAAAATCTTTCCATCACTTCTTCCGGAGTTACCTCAATATCATAATTGAAATTTAGGAGATACTGTCTATTTAATCTTTTCTGCAGCATCATAGTTCTGAGCCAGGTTAAAGAAGATCTTTCGTCGCTAGAATTTGTGAGAAAGACCATTCAGCGCATGAGAAAATAATGTAGGTATGAGTTAGGTTCAGCTTTCAACAGTTCTCCCCCCTCCGTGGTTCTGCCCCTGCAATCAATACGATTTTTTTTATCGTCTGCACTACAATTATGCTGACGATATTCAGTACAAAATACAGCAATGGCAGCACTACCCTCTTAGGATTCACAGGAATACAGTTGAGAGGGACATGGCTTTACTATAGAACACCATAAGACCCGATCCTTGGATCCGCTAATCCGCTATCCTCAAGGACATATACGTTCAAGTAGATATTGATGACTAACCGAACCTTCAGAAATTTTCCTCAAAAATTTGATTTCTTCTCATGTCCAAGTTGTCGAGATTGGGGAAATCAATCAATCACCCAATCCCCATGTAGTGTTGATAGTACTCAAGAACTGAACGCACGAGGGCTTCGAACAATGACATCTGTGTTATGAGGTAATTTAGAAAATCTGAAAATTGTGCCCAGTGTTCTGCTTTTTGTAATGTCTTTTAAGAGGTTAGTTATACACTTTTCAGTCCTGAGATAACATCTATATTTTTGATGTGTGAGAAATTTACATTATTAATATAATTTTCTCTGATACCCACAAAAGTTGTGAAAAGGCCATTGGGCCTTACCACAAAGAAATTCTACATACATACATAATTTTCTAGTTTTAATAACGGGACCCTTTCTATGTGACTGAGACTTAGGAAAGTTTGGATCCCCAATTTGTACCTACAATACCATCATAATAAATTTCAGCAAAATCGGTAATTGAGAATTTCAAAAGTTTTTATTAAATTTTTGTTCCTCATCGGATTCCTTTACTTTTATGTTGAATAATTTCGAACGCTTTTTTTAACAAAAATTTGTCAGATTCTAAATCTCATAATTTGACTTTTGAAGGGGCCAATTTCTGTTGAAGAGCAATTTCTGTTGATTTTTCAACGTGTACATTGTACATCACTAACAGTAAAGTAATACTATTTTTTTCATTATTATTGTTATGTATCTACTACCTATATCACCTCATTTTGTACTGAAAGTAATAAAAAGTGAGAGTCTCATAAATTTTCTACAGATGAAACTCAAGATTAACCTTTTTTCGTGATTTTTTGCAACCATTTGAGAAAGAAATGAAGATTTGAGTACCAAAGAATAACTGATCCTTCAGTCCTAAGGCAACAATTTTATTTAAAATTATAAAAAAAAAGATTTTCAAGCGTTAGCATACATTTTTCATTTTTTCAAAAATACGAAATTTTTCACAGCTTATTCTTTTTTATTGTTTATGAGCAACCCTATAATTTTTAATATTTGAGGTATTTGAGGTAAAATTTAATGCTTTTTAAGTTCGATGAAGCTTAATTTTTTCATAAAATTCATCTTTGGGATGTTATTAGAAAAAGCTAAAATTACCATTAACATTTTTCTCTTTATTGGTGCTAAAAAATCACGTTCTGTGGTAGTCAATTTTTCATTTATTTTCTAGCTCCTAGAATAATCGAGCGATATTGGTGTCAACAGCTATGAGTATGGGGCTATTATTCCCTATGAGTGCCACAAGGGTTCCCATTACAAATTTCATGGAAAAATTCAGTGAAAAATATTTAAAAAATATTTTTTCCTAAAAATCTTTGAATTTATGTTAGAAAAAGTACGACAAAATATTTCATATTTTCGATTTTTATTTTAACGGACCAAACCATTTTTCTTCACTATTCCCAAAAAAGAGTTTAAATGCGTGATTTTGTATAGGGAAGTAATTTTGAAAAAACACAAAATGGCCGTCATCTTGAAAACGAAGCAAAAAGGACTATCCATGTGGGAGTATATATTATTTGAAATGATGAGTTCTAAAACCTCTTAAATTTTTGATAAGTTTTTCTGGGCCTTCCTGTTTTCTCGTGGTTCGCTACGGTCACGAAATTCAACAACAATTTCTAGATTGCGAAATTAAATCTTCTCAATTTTAGATTTATGGTGAAATCGACCCCGAGAGTGGCTCCTATTTAGAAAATTCAATATTTTACTCAAGGATTTTGAGAATTTCAAAATCCTTTTTGTACTGCGGAACGTCTTCGTATTCAATTTCAGCTTTCTCGCTCATCCCGATGTGGTACTTCTCAAGTGCGATTTTTCAGCGGTGAAAACCGTCCATAAATCGTCGAGAAAACGGAAATTTCAATTTTTATATTTTCTATGAGGTCCTTATATACTATTTTTTTTTTGGGGGGGGGGGGCATTCTCGGTTATTTTTCGTTATCTCCTTTAGTTTGCCCAGAAAAAATTGCAAAAAATATTTTTGGCGGCACAAGTTACCACAAGTGATTTTTTTCCTTTCTTATTTCGCACCTACATACTAAAAGGAATCTGTGCTCCAAATTTCAAGTCTCTAGGTTTAGCCATCGTGGAGCTACGTTGATTATCAGTCAGTCGGTATACCAACTGGGATTTTCGTTTTATAAGTATAGAAGATTACCAAAATAAAGACATTGCCAAAAGTATTAATACTATAGTCACAGATAACTAGGACCCTGCCCCTTCCATTGGAAAGCCTTCTAACTTGTGGTTTTAATACTGTCACTCCATCTTCAACGTAGGGTCTTCTTGACGGTGTTTGGTGGCCATGGACATCCAGTAAATTCTAATGAGACCACTATCAGTACGGCACATGACAAATAGAGTATTTGATAAGCCAAACTAATCTGCATGAATAATGAATTTATATTCTTTATATTGGTTTACATTGGGTAACTTAGATTATCTGTATACCAAACCAGAAACTTAATATTACCATTGAACAATAATATGTTTGTCATAGAACTATAGTTTGGAACATTTTTTCCGTATTGTGTATTGTGCGTGGTTCAGGAAAACAGCTGATGTAAAAATCAAAATACTTTATAAAAAAGTAGTATGGACACGCTCGAATTCCCTAATTTATGGCCGGTTTTCACCGCCAAAAAAATCGGAATTAAATCGGGATGAGCAAGAAAGCTGAAATTGAATACTAAGGTGTTCCGCAGTACAAAAAGTAATATCCTTGACTAAAATATTGAATTTTCTAGATAGGAGCCATGCTCACCCTCGGGGTCGATTCCACTAAAAATCTAAAGTTGAAGCTTTAATTTCAAAATCATGAAATTGTTTTCAATTACGTAACCGTAGCGAAGCACGGGAAAACAGCTAGTAATTTATATCCCTCAGTACAGAACCTTAACGATTTAGTTTATTATGCGACATTCACCCATGTCCGCCCTTATAATCAGTAAATACCTAATCTCTGTGACTCGATTTTCACGCTAGGAATACGAAATTATTATCGCCGGACAAAACAATGACTAGCGAACCGATTAGTGATAACCTTACCTAAGTAACACTGGACACTACCAGGTTACACTATCAGAAAGGAAATGCGGGCACAAAGAATGGATGTATCACCGAACTGAGTGTTAGACACTGATAGCAAGCAAGTAATGTCATATAGGCCTGCTGATAAGCAAATGAGACTTTACAAAGTTACACTGACAAGCTAATATTCTAGTGCCCAAGATATTCTAGTCGACCCAAAATTCTATTAAAATCTATCATGCTATTATTTCAGTACAAAATCTATTGTAGTCTGATAGCAAACATGATGGAATGGCATGAGTCTGATGATAAGCAAATGAGACTTTACAAAGTTACAATCAACTAATGCTGACAAGCTAATATTCTAGTGCCCAAGATATTCTAGTCGACCCAAAATTCTATTAAAATCTATCATGCTATTATTTCAGTACAAAATCTATTGTAGTCTGATAGCAAACATGATGGAATGGCATGAGTCTGATGATAAACAAATGAGACTTTACAAAGTTACAATCAACTAATGCTGACAAGCTAATATTCTAGTGCCCAAGATATTCTAGTCGACCCAAAATTNTTGAAGTCTGATAGCAAATATGATGTAATGGCATCAGTCTAATAATAAGCAAATGAGAATATACAAAGTCGACATATAGTACAGCCCAGGTAATATTCTAGAGCCCAAGATATTCTAGTCGACCTAAAATTCTATTGAAATCTATTACAGTCATGCTATTATTCTAGTACACAAACGATTGTAGTCTGATAGCAAATATGATCTAATGGCATCAGTATGTTGATAACCAAATGAGAATGTACAAAGTCGACATATAGTACAGCCCAGGTAATATTCTAGAGCCCAAGATATTCTAGTCGACCCCAAATTCTATTGTAATCTATTACAGTCATGCTATTATTCTAGTACACAAACGATTTTAGTCTGATAGCAAATATGATGTAATGGCATCAGTCTGTTGATAACCAAATGACAATGTACAAAGTCGACATATAGTACAGCCCAGGTAATATTCTGGAGTCCAGGATATTCTAGTCGACCTAAAATTCTATTAAAATATATTACAGTCATGCTATTATTCTGCTACAAAATCGATTGTAGTCTGATAGCAAATAATATGTAATGGCATCAGTCTGGTGATAAAATGGAAAGAGACATTGGTGAATCAGCCGTATCCATGTTTTAGGCATTTTCTATTTTTTCCTATTCACTCAAGCAACCGTTCAAATTTCGAACAAAAATTACTTTTATTTTTAAAATTCATTTCTTAAGAGTTCAAGTAATGCCATTTTATTTTATTTAATTAATTTTAGTACCTTTTCAATGAAAATCAACAATTATTGATTATACAATGGCCGTATAAATGTTTTCTAACCTATCCGGTTCGGGGAAAATAGTGCAACCATGTTTCTGGAACCGGGGGGGGGAGTTGGCAACCCTTTGAATTTTAACCCAATTAGAGAGGTTAGAAAACAATTTTACTGCCATGCCTCTATATCCGTCCGCAATACATTACCAGTAAAAAGGCGAGTTGAAAAAAAAAAAATGAAAAGGGATGCCAAATATTCCTCACCGGTTCAAACATAGGGAATAGAACAAAATGATGTTGTTCTCACAAGAAAAAATATTCAGGGCAATGCAAAAACTAAGGTGACATTGCTGTACGTTTTAAGGAAAAAACGAGATAAATCTGTGCTGTGCGCTTTTGGGATGTTTTTTATATGCAAACTTCGTGTTTGTAAACTTTGCAAACTTCGATTTTCACGAAGTTTTACGTAAGTCCTGCACCGTTAAAAACTTTTTTTTTTTTTTTTTTAACACTTTATTGAATGAACAATATAAACTTTAGCAACAGACTAAAATATATTCAGGTCTGCACTCCCATATTATTTTATTAACCCTCTCGTGCCCGTGGTAGCAAACTTGCTACCAAAATTTGGTGAATTATCTAATTTTTCTTCTGTCCCCCCCTTAGTATNGAATATTTTTAGTCTGTCCTGATTTTCACGAAGTTTGCCCTAAGTAGATTCTAATGGCATGAACAGTTAAGTCTTTTGTACTTTTGTGCTTCAAAAATGACATGAGAATCAGTTTCCTCATCCTCCCCGCAGTGTCTACACAAAATTTGGTCCTGATGGAAGCTCATATAGTGTGCAACTGTGCAGGTATTTTCTCAGACCACAATAAACATTGATCAGACCAGTGGCTAATCTGATGTTTTTGCGAGAGTATCTCGATAGTAAGGGTTCTAGATGGTCTCCGTAACATGGCCGTTCTGTGTCTTAGACCCGAGACGGTTTTCCAACTTTTTATATATTATCGAGTACCCATCCATGATTGAAGTACATTTAGTCGGTACTAAGGTTACTTCTATCGAGGCTCAAATATAATCGAGATGAAAGTCAGTAGTATTTACAAATACCAAATTTGAGAAAAGCGTTTCTACGCTCAATTTCTTCAGGTCCGGGGGGGGGCGATCGTCCTTATCGCTCGACCCCTGTACCCGCTTCTTTGTAGTGATGATCTAATAGTTTTGCCTCCGCAATTTTTATTTGGTTGTCTTCTTGTACAACGATAACTTGATATAATCAGCCGATCTCCGTGCCCCAGTTGTTAAGTACATTGACCCTTGGTCCGGATATTGTGGGTTTGAATTCCGCGCGGAGCGATTTTAGGATCGAATTTTATCGCTTTCGGAATGGGATGGCAGCAAAAAAGAGAGCCCCAATGTTTTTATTAAAATATCTTGGAATAAACATGGCCTAGTACCTAGAACTAGAGTCTAGGTTTAAGACACAGGAAATTTATCATCAGAACTAAAAGATGTTAAACAATTTTTGAGCCAAATTGTGGAAATCACGAGTGATAGTGTGAAAAATTATGACCAGCCATTGCAGGGTTACCTAATTGGAATGGAGAAAAATAATATTTAGAAAATACTAGATACTCAAAACGTATAATATATCTACGGGTCCCTGGCGAAACATTAAAGCGAGTAACCTATATTTTTTAAAGGCCAAAATATACTGGCTAGGCAGGAACCCATGCTCTCCCTCCTTTGTCCTTTGAAAATACAAAGAGAAATACCATATCTTAGTTGAAACACCTCAGGTGAAACAACTTACTGAAAAATTGTTTAAAATTACTTACTTCTTAATTATCTTTGTAATTATAGTTTTGGCACTATTTTTCCTTTAATTGATTAAAAAAAATGTCTCTTTAAAAAATTAATACAAATGCAAAATAATATTATATAAAGGAATAAATATATAAAAACTGAGACTCATAAAACACAATTCATTCAAAAATTTCAACTGGAATAAATAATTATAAAATAACTTTTTAATTACTTATGTAATGCTCATAATAATTTCTGTTCCTTATTAACATTTTAAATAGAGTAGGTACGAAGAAATTAATTGAAAACTAATTATTTAATTTATCTATTTTAATCCATGACTAACTTTCTAAGAAATTATCTATCTTGAATCTTATTATAATTTATGTAATATTATATTTTTCGTTGGATAGATAAAATCTTTAAAATATTTTCATAATCATTTCTATCTAAATTTGAAAAAGTCTATCCCACGAAAATTAAATATTTAAAATCTTTCCTCAAACAAAAAAACCTAAAGTCACCAAAGACTTTCCTTTATTATAATTATTATTATATTAATACTATAATATTATACTAAATTAGTTGTGATAAATAGGTTTCGATTGGAAACCTGGATAAAATATATCTAAGGGGTAAGAATATAATATTCATGTTATCCAGATTTTAAAGTATCATTTCAAAAAATATCTATTTTATGTCTACCAATATTATGGGGAGAAAAAAAAATTCATTGTAGTATTTTTGTTTGTAATGGATAAAAACTAAACACTACTAGTCCAATTTTTAAAATTCTTGGAACTATCAAAAACAACATTATTTATTTTCAAAAAAATTAGAGCTCCCCACGGCAATTACATTAATGCAATCTTAGGTAAATTTGCCTATTGTCTTAATTAGTGTGAATCTGGTACGGGTAACTATTTTTTGCATAAAATAAAAACTATTCTTTCACAATTGATTTTATTTATTTATTATTGTTTATTTTACGAATGATATTAAAGATAAAATTTTAGGAATAATAGAAGTATTATTATTGCTATCCCAACGTGATGATTGTAGGTTGAAGTTATAAAATGGGAGGTGGCTTAGGACTGCGTGTATCTTCAGTTTAGTTAAATATAGAATACATTATACGATAACAAAAGGGGTGATAAAAATTTTCTCTCGTCCTCAAAAAATTTTAGGTATAGAGGATATGCTTGTTTCACTCTCAATGAATGTGCTTATTTCACGTTTGGTGGATGTTCTTGTGCCTATTTTACTTTTACACTTTTGGAGGATGTGCCTATTTCACTTTTGGTTGATGTTCTTGTGCCTATTTTACTGTTGCACTTTTAGAGGATGTGCTTATTTCACGTTTAGTGGATGTTCTTGTGCCTATTTTATTTATGCACTATTGGAGGATGTGCCTATTTCACTTTTAGTGGATGTGCTTACTTTACTTTTACTTCATGTTCTTGAGTCTATTTTACTATTACACTATTATAGTATATATATATATATATATAACGTAAACAAAAAAAAAAATCACAAACTGACATCACTTTGATGCTTGCATATGGAAACAGTATCGTTATCAAACAATTCTTATTGTTATTGTTGTTGTTGTTGTTTCCTTCTTTCTTTCCTTTTAACTTCTATAAAGATGATTTTGGATAATTTTACAGGATCCACGTATGGTGGCAGTAATTACTTCGTCTCTCATTGATTTCGGTATTTAGCTCTTTAACTTTCAGTGGATGTGCCTATATAGTTAAAATTTGGAGGAATTCCGATTTCAATTTTACATGATTTTTCCATTCCAATTTTAGAGGAAGTGCCTATTTTACTTTTATTGGATGTGCTTATTTTACTTTTAGGGCATGGTCTTGAGTCTATTTTACTATTACACTCTTATAGTATTTAGCTCTTTAACTTTCAGTGGATGTGCCTATAAAGTTAACTTTTGGAGGAATTTCAAATTTCAATTTTACATGATTTTCCCACTTCACTTTTAGTTAATGTGCGTGACTTTATTGCGATTTATTTGTAAAAGTCAGAATCAAAATATTTTTAAACGTCGTTTGTTACACAATAACTTAGTATGGACATCCAATATATTCATAGAATTAACTGGTTGCTTTTTACGTCTAATTGGGCAACTAGAGGCCACATGGCTGCCAAATTTTCTGATTGAGGTCTACAGTTCACATAATTACTAGTGTTCAATGAGAACTAATTTACAGGGTGTTTCTATTGGGCTTTTGATGATTGCGCCGGTTCATTTATTATAGTTAGGACTACTGTAACAGACGAATCTGAAAATACTCTTCAAGATTCATAAATAGATGCCACCTACAAATTTTGGGAACCCCTATTTACTATCTTGTTGTATCTTTTTTTATTGGATGATAAAAAGTACAATTCTGACGAGTCATTACACCTATCTCCTAACTTACCTTGTGCAATGGTCCCCCTATCTCAACTGACTCCTCCTTTTTATTGACTAAACCACGTGCTCGTTGCTTAACCCTTTGTTTTTTTTATAACATTATCGTTTTGCTTATTTTTGATAGAACGAATTAAAAATGTTTAATTGTTAACTTATTGATGATTATGTTTCTCAGATTAATTAAAAAAATCATTTTTTTTACGGGGAGGGGTATTTTTTTGTGGTCGGTCCCAAAGTATTCTTGAGAATTATAAACCAAAATGATGTTACTAATTTTTATTTTTTCTTCTGATTTCAGGTACGTTTGTCAATGTTCTTGTTGTTGCTTGTGTACAAAAATTCCTGTTCAAAGTAAGGTTGACATTTCTGAAATATATTTCTCGCGGGCAAAAGGGGATTAGTAAGAATTTTCGATATAGGTATCGTTGGATTCAGAAAAACAAGCTCTATCCAATGGTATTTAATTCTCAATATTATAAAACGCAAAGCCCAGTTGGTATACTGACGTACTGACTGACTGATAATCAACTTAGCTCCACGATGGCTAAACGTAGAGACTTGAAACTTTGCACAAAGGTCTCTTTTAGTATGTAGGTGCGTAATAAGAAANGGTACGAGTACTTGTATTTTTATTTAGCAATATTTTCATTTAGTAATCTATCTAAGTATTTATACACGCAAAGCCCATCAGTTGGTATACTGACTGAATGATAATCAACTTAGCTCCACGATGGCTAAACCTAGGGACTTGAAACTTGGCACACAGATCACTTTTAGTATGTAGGTGCGTAATAAGAAAGAAAAAAAATTGAAAGTTGGCAGCAAGTTACCGCCAAAAATGAAGCTTCTTGGTGGGTCTTTTTGTAATTTTTTTTTCTGGGCAAACTAAAGAAAATAACGAAAAATTACCGGGAATGGACCCCCAAAACAGTATACGTATAAGGACCCCATAAAAATATAAAATTTGAAATTTTCCGGTTTCTCCCCGATTTATGGACGGTTTTCACCACCAAAAAATCGAAATTGAGAAGTACCACTTCGGGATGAGCTAGAATGCTGAAATTCGATACAAAGGTGTTCCGCAGTACAAAAAGTCATATCTTGAATAAAATATTGAATTTTTTAAATAGGAGCGGTGCTCACTCTGTGTCGGTTCCACCATATTTTAGAAGTATCACTTCGGGATGAGCGAGAAAGCTGAAATTTAATACGAAGGTGTTCCGCAGTGCAAAACGTAATATCCTGAGAGTGAACAAGGTCTAAAGAGTTTCAAATGCAAAAATCCTTAGGCGCATAAACGGAGAAACTGAAGTAGTGAGAAATATCAAAATCAGGAAGCTGCAATACCGGGGACATATTTCAAGACATCCAGGGAAATATGGAAATTTGCATAAAATTCTAAAGGGAAAGCTGCAGGAAAGAAGGGGAGAAACCGGAAAATTTCAAATTTTATATTTTTATGGGGTTCTTATATACTGTTTTTGGGGTCCATTCCCGGTCATTTTTCGTTATTTTCTTTAGTTTTCCCAGAAAAAAATTACAAAAAGACCCGCCAAAAAGCGACATTTTTGGCGGTAACTTGCTGCCAAGTTATTTTTACTACGCACCTAGGTATATACTAAAAGTGATCTGTGTGCCAAGTATATATAGGTGACGGATAGTGAGGAAAAGTGTCGGGGCACAGTAAGACACCAATAAAGGGTATTCACATCTACACCAAATTTCAATTAAGTTATGCGTTTATCAATTTGGGTCCTGACGGCATTTACATGAACCATGCCGAAAATATTAATTTTCGTGTACACGCAATTGCCGATTTATTTCAACGTTCACTAAATAACAAATGTATTTAGTGTTGCATCAGACGAGTAAAATTACCAAAATATTAATTTTAGTGTACACGCAATTGCCGATTTATTTCAACGTTCACTAAATAAAAAATGTATTTAGTGTTGCATCAGACGAGTAAAATTACCAAAATATATATTTTAATAGTGTACACGCGATTGCCGATTTATTTCAACGTTCACTAAATAACAAATGTATTTAGTGTTGCATCAGACGAGTAAAATTACCTTAAATATTAATTTTAGTGTACACACAATTGCCGATTTATTTCAACGTTCACTAAATAACAAATGTATTTAGTGTTGCATCAGACGAGTAAAATTACCTTAAATATTAATTTTAGTGTACACGCAATTGCCGATTTATTTCAAGCTTCTCTAAATAAAAAATGTATTTAGTGTTCCATGAGACGAGTAAAATTACCAAATTATTAATTTTATTAGTGTACACGCAATTGCCGATTTATTTCAACCTTCACTGAACAACAAATATATTTATGAGTGTTGTATCAGACCAGTAAAATTTTCATAAAAATTTCACTTTGTTACTAAAAATTATTGTTTTGACTTGTACTGGAGTCAAAATCGTGCGACTTTGGCTGTAGGAATTCGAACGTAACTGCGACGACTATGACCAACTACAACAGGATCCCAACATTGGGACTTGAGTCCTACAGCCCACTCGTGGTTTATTCAGTATTCCTAGGGTTATCATAAAAATTCAACATGGACACAGAGAATCTTATTTGTTTTATTCATGAAAGAGACAGCCCATGAAATCAAAAAGTGAAATAATTTAAATAATGAACATTGTAGGAAAGCGAAATGAAGTTTTTGAATTGTTTAGAAATTTATGAGCTTAAAACTTTCAGTTCGTATCCAAGCTACGACAAATTTTTCCATTTCTAAAATCATATAAATTCTCAAGGTAGTGTATTCGTTACCACCCGAAATTGAACGGCCATGCCTCTAATGTGGGATAAAAAAACAGTACGAGCGTACATATTAATAATGAAAGGTCGAATTTAACTCCTCCCCATAACCAAAAATCCTATTTGCGTCACTGTATACAAAGTATACATGTATTCCGTATCTACGACCATTTGTATGATAATACTAGCTGAGTAACCGAACTTGGTTTCGAGAAGATGAGAGAAAATGGGGAGTAGTAACGGGTTGTTAAGCTGTGTAGAACGTGTTGGGTGTAGTATTGGGTTAGGTTCCAAGAAGAAAAAAAAAATGCGCGTTGAAGTCTGCGCAAGGTTAGACCAATACTACACCCAACACGTCCTACCCAACAAACTTATTGTTCAATTCTATTAAATTATAGATAAAAACCTATTCGCAGACCTACCAAATGTGCATACAAAATTTCATTAAAATCGTTAAACGGTTTTGGAGGAGTATTATAACAAATACTGTGACATGAGAATTTTATATATTAGAAGATGAAAATCATAATACAAACTCAAAATCGTTTGGTCCACGCCGCACCGAAGCATAGATACCAAACAACCAAATTGATACAAGATCAATATCTCAACGAACATCAACCAAACAACCAATTTATGAGATAATGGATGTCCAACATGTACCACATTTGTTGGGTTTGGTTTTTGGTCATAAAACCAATTTCTAACTTGTATGATTTGTTCTTTGATCTATAAAATCATTCTCAAACATCATATTTGATAAAGTATCTTTGGCTGTCCTAGATCTTGTTGTTGTTATTGTTGCGGCGGTATTCCGTTCAAAATCAGTGTAATTGCCAAAAATGTAGTTTACCAACTCCATAGAAAGGATAGAAAAGTTTCCTATATGGTCCTTGGTCCTATATAATCTCTTGTATATGGTCCCTTAAGCTTTAAGTATATTATTTTTAAATGATTTCACAAAAAAATTATCATTGAAAAAAGCAAATCAAACAACTGACTACGTTTTCACTTGACTGAAATTTTTTAATTTCGGTCCCATTTCAAACCAACTTTTTATGTGGGCCATAACGCTAAGTGGCTGGAGTGCAGTTCACGGGCGTACTGTGGTAAAAATGTTTTTTTTTTCGGCTGTTGGATTCCCCATAACTTGAAATATCAAATTTTGAGGATTTTCATGAGGATTAAAAAGGATAATTATTTATGGATGTAATTTCGGTTCCATTTGGAAGCAACAATTTGGTACGTTCATTGGCGTACGGCGGCCGATGTGATTTTTTTATTCGATTTTTGGATTCTCCAGCCAAAGGATCATACAAAGTAGCCTCCATGCCAATCACTGTAATATAATTTCGTCAGTAACACAATACTTACAAACATTAGTGTACAGTTGTACGCGCAATTGTACGCAAATGTTTTTTCCAGTATTATTTTACACCATTAGCTCAGGTGGACTTGGTCCGTGAGGATGTAACCCTCAAGTAAATTCTTACAATCTCAAGTATGATTTACTTCTCTCTTGGAAAGTTAGCAAGTCACAATTAGATTGGAAAGAAATACGCAATTTTTAAACATCATAATATCTGAGCGCACGGCAGTTATTAATATGTTACTTGACATAGTATCCCGTTTTGAGAAGATTGAAAAAAGGTCAAGTTCCTCCCACACTTCAAAAAAAATCCGCCTATGAAAGTAGTGATGCCTATTATTGTGGCCAAGTTTATTGTTACTGCTGTATATCATGCACTTAAATTTATTATTGCACTTTCTTCTGTCTCAATTCTCTTAAAGTAATACCGAATTTACACTTGGTCAGCTTTTTCTAAGGGGAATCCTACTTTAAAATACTACTTTTTTACAAACTTGCCAAGTGTAAAGTCGGTATTACTTTAAGAGAATTGAGACAGAAGAAAGTGCAATAATAAATTTAAGTGCGGGATATACAGTTTATACAGCAGTAATAATAAACTTGGCCACAATAATAGGTATCACTACTTTCATGGGCGGAATTTTTTGGAAGAGTGGGAGAAACTTGGCCTTTTTTCAATGATAATTTTTTGTGAGATATCAATACTTTTTATAAAGATTACTATATGTAACTGATTATTTGGTCTTTCTTTATTTCTTCTTCTTCTTTTCGATTACGCAACATGTCGGAAACCAGGAAATTTCTGTGTAAACAGAACCCAAATGCCCAATAAGATCTATTTCTTCTTCTTCTTTTCGATTACGCAACATGTCGGAAACCAGGAAATTTCTGTGTAAACAGAACCCAAATGCCCAATAAGATCTAAAGCCAAAGTATTAATAAAGTAATATGCAAGTAAAAACAGAAATATTTATAGTGTATCTCCTTCCCTGAAGTTATAGCACTGAGGGTTAACGAATTTCAGTTTTGACATTTGCGGGTTCAATTGAATTTAAGTCTCTCTATCTTCATGCAAGATTTCATCGTCTTAGCAGTAGAAACTAGATTTCGTGCATTTTCTTCCCTGAAGTCGAACCGTTTTGAAGCACTCGTAGTAAAACAGTGAATATATTTTTTTTTCCATTTAATTTATGTAAATATCTTCCTTCATGTAAGATTTCAGCGTCCTACCAGTTTACACTAGTTTTCGAGAATCTCCTTCCCTAAAGCGGAACCGTTTTGGAGCAACGGGAGTGAAAGAGTTAAAATATAAATTATTTTCTGCTAAATTGCATATAAATATCTAACTTTCTGCAAGATTTTTGTGTTTTATCAGTTAAAACTACATTAAAATACGTTGTAATATATATCCTAAAGCGACACCGTTTTGGAGCACTTAGAGTCAAAAAGTTCAATTTTACGGATTTTTTCCTTTACTTGGATGTCAATTGCTAACTTCCTGCAAAATTTCAGCGCTCTAGGTATACGGGAAGTGCCTGAAACTTTTGATGATGAGTGAATCAATCAGTCAGTATCCAAAAGTGCAAACTTTGAAATTACCTCTCCTGTCCGGGTTAACAATAACTTTTGAAGTTTATCCTGTAGTATTGTACTATACTACGGAATGTATGTTCAAAATTTCAATGACCTATCCCCTGTAGAACCGGATATCTGACGTTGTGAAAAATCTGGTGAATTGCTTCGTGCACTGGTGCTTTCCGGAACTTGGCCTGGCGCACTGCCGTGCGCTCAGATATTTTGATGTTTAAAAATTGCGTATTTCCTTCCAATCTAATTGTGACTTGCTAACTTTCCAAGAGGAGGAGTAAATCATAGTTGAGATTGTAAGAATTTACTTGAGGGTTACATCCTCACGGACCAAGTCCACCTGAGCTAATGGTGTAAAATAATACTTTTTAAAAAAAAAAATTTTGGCAGATTTTTTTTGTTTCTGATAATGATGATGTTAATTTTGTTGAATTGGGATACTATGTCAAGTAAATCCATAATGAGGTAAAGGATATCCTATATCTTTACTTGATTATAAAATTATTAAGATGTTAATTAGAGCTGACTAGTTTCGTACTCTCCTGAGCACATCATCAGAGTTTGAAGTGAGTTTGACGTTCAAAGATATGGTATTTTCTTTACTTCATTAATGATGATGTTGTTCATCTATCGACATATATTTGCTATTGTTTTTGATGATGAAGTTGATGATGTATTGGATAATGTTGTTATTGACGTTGATTTGATTATGATGTTATATTCTCACTCCTCTGAAAATCATCTTATTGTTAGTGATGAATATAAAAATTGTGGAAATAGCAAATGTAGATTTAAACCAAATATAAATTGTAGATTGTGTAGATTTAAACGAAATATAAATTGTAGATTTATATTTGGTAATTATTATTGAAATCAAATTCGGCCAACAAGAATGATCAATTGCCGGGAATATCAAATGATAGATGATCAATTGCCGGGAACATCAAATGATAGAGAAGACTTATGTTCAAGAACACTGTGATGTCACAATTTTGCCACGAGACAATTTTTATATATTAAAAGTGTGCGGTAAGATAATAAAATAAAACTCACAACTTTGGCGGCATATCATCTTATGGCTCTGGCGGTATTTGGATCTGGTCTCTTCTCTTCTTAAAGTAGCTTCTATAAATTATTGGTTTCAATATATGTTTTGGTACAGAGAACCCTAATGGGTGGTTAATTGATCTGGTTTGGAATTCTTACAGGATGAATCACGAAGAAAAAAAAATATGGTAACAAACAGAGTGTAACAGATTTTTTTAATTTTCAGTTTTGAACCTTTAGAATGGTGACGAAAAAAAATAAAATACCCTACCCTCGATTTTTATTATTTTTAATTTCCAATGGTGAACTTTTGGAATGGTCACGAAAAAAATCCCTCCCTCAATTTTTTTTATTTATAATTTTCAATGGTGAAGCTTTGGAATGGTCACGAAAAAAATACCCTCCCCTCGATTTTTTTTTTTATAATTTTCAATGGTGTACCATAGGAATGTTCACGAAAAATACACCCCCTCGATTTTTGTTTTTAATAATTTTCAATGGTGAACATTTGGAATGTTCATGAAAAAATACACACCCTCGATTTTTGTTATTTATAATTTTCAATGNCTTATACCTAGTACAGTAAACTGTGGAACTCAGTCAAGAAAATGATCACTATTTAACCCCGGGTGGACCCTTATCAGCTAATTCTATGGTATTTTATTATATGCTCTACCAAATTTTGTCAGAATGCTATAAGGTGTACGATAGTTTTCGTGGTACAAAAAAATAATCGGTAATAACTAGACACGCACTTCGGTGAATGTATGTGCTCCGGTTTGTATCACATTATACGCAAAATCGAATCGAATTTGAAAATTTGACGCTCAACTCATGTCGGAATACCCACCAACATTTAGTTTACATATTACCTTGCAGGGGCAGGTTCAGGGTGAAATTTTAGGAGGGGGACTAATGAAATAAAATGCATTTATTGGTAGATAATGTGTCAAAAATGTCATAATATTTCAAAAGCAAAGTGAATTCTATAGAAGCGAAAAGAGATTTTCAACTAAGCTCAGCCGTGATATATGTTGTAATGCAGCGTAATTGATTGAAAATTAGATATTCATGCGATTTGCCTATTGCAAGAACTTTGGGTAGGGGGATTCTCTCCCAGTTCCTCCCCCCATAGATCCGCCCCTGTTATCTTGTAACGTTAAATCTAAAAAGAATCCATTTGTAAAAGGTACAAGGGCGCATCAAAGAGGGAAAGTTTTTCAATTGTAAGAGATACATCTTTTCTGTTACGCTCTGTATGCATCTGGTGTCTACTTAATATAATGGGTCTAATGTATTTTGAATGTTACCATAGTTTGTTGGGTCGATACTCAATTTAAATCCATTATTTCCTTACTTATATTTTATATACTTTTTCTATATGCTTACATGTATACAGGATACGATCAAATTAACATGTTTTTTTAAAAAAATATTATATTTTTTGTTTGTCAGATAAGTGCCTTTGAATTTTTAACATCCCTTTTCACGAGGCCAAATTTTGCTGTCACATTTAAATCGTAACTTCTAGTGAATTAGAATAATAAAGTTAATATTCCAATTATTCCACAAATGCGCCATTGATATAAAAACACATCAAATGACTAGCGCTTTTGGAACCTAGGTGAGATATGCTTTAAGTCACCTTTCTGCAAACCAGTAGGCTACCAAACTGACAAAGAATAACGCAACAATGCTTTCCAAATGATGAATACTTTGGTGGGCTCAAAATCAAAATGATATTGATTTGACGGGAAC
>CM022884.1:12381065-12402721 GCA_012654025.1 Pachypsylla venusta | reverse complement strand
AAAAAAAAAAAAAAAAAAAAAAAAAAAAAAAAAAAAAAAAAAAAAAAAAAAAAAAAATATTATTTATTTTTATTTTCATAGAAATTTGTTTTCATTAATCATCAGTCTATATGGGATGAAGTATAGAAGGTGAAAAAAGTTTCCCATATTTTCACTCGAGTCCCTAGTATTTGAAACTAGGTAGTTTTAATGTGAAACTCTATAAAAATAGTGATTCTGGTAGCTTTTTGGTTTAATAATGTATTTTAAAAGTTAACTTATTAACGATTCGCCTATTGTACTTCTAAACTTCCGGAGGTTGAAGAAAAATCATCAAAAATTTCAATTCTTAATATGTGGTTCAGGCATCAACGACCAAATCTGAATCCGTTTCTATCAGTAGTCAATTCTTTGTGTTCGACATAACTCTTGTACCGCGCTTCTTATTTTGATGAGTTTTTGGGAAAATTAAAATTTAGCGTAACTTATAAAGTCAAACAATCTGGCTAGCCAACGATCATACTACGTTGAATACACCAGTTCCCGTCGGATCACTGAAGTTAAGCAACGTCGGGCGTGGTCATTACTTGGATGGGTGACCGCTTGGGAACACCACGTATCGTTGGCTCTTTTTTCCGGCCCAACCCAGGCTGGGTGAGGTCAATGTGGGTAGCTGGTTTGCAAGTTTCCAGCGAATGGAGGGTAAAACCCCCGTCTTGAATGACCAATAGATGTTAAAGAGACGTTAAGCCAAATAAAATAAAATAAAAAAAAAATCTGGTCGTGATAAGATGGAACAAATATTAATAATAATAATTTTGCATGATTAGTTGGGTATAACTCGTGCCTATATTAAAAGCATTTCACCGTTGACTGAAGAATTTTTTTCCAAGAATCGGTATTTTTTTGATAACTCTAATATTAGTACTGCAACACTTTTGGCGATAATCAGCGTCCAGTTTAACTTCCGAGTTTTCCTCCACTCTTCTTCTTCTTTAACTTAACTTTTTCCTAATTCACATTTGGGTTGGCGTTGCCTTTCTTAATTCTACCATGCCACAATCTTTTGTACTGCGCCTACTTTCTGTAGCAGTACACTTTCCTGTCATGGTAGCCCACACTTGCTGCTCAAAATATCCGTAAAAACATTTATCGTTGATCACTTTTCATCTGCAGCTTTGCTTTTGAAGGCTGGATCAGCTGGATGCCATTCCTAATAGCAAACTTTCTCTATTGACACGGGCTTAGTACCATCAACAAGTGAAACTGGCTTGCTCCTCAGTGGACATAATCCGATTTCTTTCCTTCACTTAGTATAATTCCAAATTGCTTTGTGTTTTTTGTTATACAATTCATGCCCATTAAGTTTCCTTGTGGCGTTGTAAAACTCATAGAAATGATGTCAGAATGTCTCATCATCACAGAGAGACCTTAATGAGAAGGAAAGTCTTGATGATTATAATGTTCAATGTGACCACATGTTTACCTCAACCGCAATGATGTCTGAATGTCTCATCATCACGGAGAGACCCTAATAAGAAGGAAAGTCTTGATGATTATAATGTTCAATATGACCACTTGTTTACCTCAACCGCAATGATGTCTGAATGTCTCATCATCACGGAGAGACCCTAATGAGAAGGAAAGTCTTGATGATTATAATGTTCAATGTGACCACATGTTTACCTTAACCGCAATGATGTCTGAATGTCTCATCATCACGGAGGGACCCTAATGAGAAGGAAAGTCTTGATGATTATAATGTTCAATATGACCACATGTTTACCTCAACCGCAATGATGTCTGAATGTCTCATCATCACGGAGAGACCCTACTGAGAAGGAAAGTCTTGATGATTATAATGTTCAATGTGACCACATGTTTACCTCAACCGCAATGATGTCTGAATGTCTCATCATCACGGAGAGACCCTAATGAGAAGAACAGTCTTGATGATTATAATGTTCAATGTGACCTCATGTTTACCTCAACCGCAATGATATCTGAATGTCTCATCATCACGGAGAGACCCTAATGAGAAGGAAAGTAAAGGATAGGATACTGATTTCAAAATTTACATTATTTTGAAAAAAATAAATATTTGGACTCGGACATGAAATTCTCACATGTTGAGATATCTTAAAATAGATATCTACAGGGTGTGGCTAACTCAAATAAAGTTAACATCGAAGGAGCCCCCGGGTTAGACATATTCTAGATCTAGCTTGAAAATCCAGGAGGTTTTTAGTTGGTCGGTGAACCTCTATTACATCATAACATCTTATACAGCAATATACCAACGACGCTCCTCCCTAAGGCTCAATTCAATGGGCAAATATTTTCCCACCTCGAAAAACGGAGTAGATTGCATTTTCAATTTTAATAATATTTTCTCTATTACCAGCTGATGTCCGCAACTTTGTGTGTGTACCTTCTTGTGGCTGTAGAATTCCTTTTAGACAATCTAATGTTCTCTCTTTTCTCTTTGCAAATAAGGAAAAATATGGCATGACTGGGATTAGAACAAAGATAGAAAAATGCAAAACATTAATATTGAAAAGCCCAAAAGTTGCTGAAAAGATGTGAGTTATGTCTGAGCGCAACATATTACTTTTGTTAAAAAAAGAAGAAAAAAATAATATTTTTGGTAGAACCAAGGACGAGGATGTCTTTTAAACTTTATTATGCAATTTCCGCGTAATCCATGTAGGTATCTTCAAACGTAGAATATCAAATTATTTTTTGTGAGAGGACCAAATTTATATAATAGGAATAAATGGTTCATTATTGAATTCAAACCGGACAAGACTTTATTGCGACCAGAACGAGCCGACACTATGTAGGCGAGTATGACTTCCAATTCTCATGTGGTTTTCTATACCTTTATTAGTTTGTCAACATATCCCGCAGTGACCAGAACGAGCCGACACTAGGTAGGTGAGTATGACTTCCAATTCTTATGTGATTTTCTATACCTTTACTAGTTTGTCAACATATCCCGCAGTGACCAGAACGAGCCGACACTAGGTAGGTGAGTATGACTTCCAATTCTCATGTGATTTTCTATACCTTTATTAGTTTGTCAAAATATCCCGCACTGACCAGATCGAGCCGACACTAGGTAGGCAAGTATCACTTCCAATTCTCATGTGATTTTCTATACCTTTATTAGTTTGTCAACATATCCCGCAGGACCAGAACGAGCCGACACTAGGTAGTGTCACTTCCAATTCTCATGTGATTTTCTATACCTTTATTAGTTTGTCAACATATCTCGCAGTGACCAGAACGAGCCGACACTAGGTAGGCGAGTATGACTTCCAATTCTCATGTGATTTTCTATACCTTTACTAGTTTGTCAACATATCCCGCAGTGACCAGAACGAGCCGACACTAGGTAGGCGAGTATCACTTCCAATTCTCATGTGGTTTTCTATACCTTTACTAGTTTGTCAACATATCCCGCAGTATCTTACTTTCAATTTCAGTTCCCAATGTCCTTTTCTTTCCTGCTTTCATTTGTTTATATATTTTAGAATAGAAATTAAGGTTTTATTTCCGTTCTCTGTTGGGTTTGGGTGTTTTGTTGTTTTTGTTTTACTTTTCCTTTTTTTATTTATTGGTTTATTTGTTAATGTATCTGATATTGTCTCAAGATTTATGTATAATATATTTTTAAGGGTTTGGTGAGGTCAGTTATTCGAATTATTCATTTATAAATCAATAATGGAAATAAATTTGAAGAAAACTTTGGAATGTGAGATAAGAAAAAATCAAAATGAAAATCAAGAATTAAGGGCCATATTCTAAAACTCTACTTGGGTGCGAGTTGGAGTGATCACTACCACTTGAGTGTCTGATTTGTATTTTAAAAAATGTTCTGACCAAAAATATTATACATGTAATTTTATTATAAAATAAAAACAGAAATTTTACAAGTCCGAGTGGCCGCTTCGCTAATTTGTAGTCGGAGTGACAACTCACACTTGAGTGGAGTTAGAATATGGCCCTTAACCGATTTGGAATGTTAGCTATTTTCTGATCAAATATTTGAACGGACGAAATTGAATTAGAAAATTCATTCAGTACGCCCTCGCCGTAAGTGGTTCTTTTGCAATTTGTATAATCATAGATAGCATTTTAGGATTAGTTTGGTATAATCATAGATCGCATTTTAGGATTAGTTTGGTATAATCATAGATCGTATTTTAGTATTAGTTTGGTATAATCATAGATCGCATTTTAGGATTAGTTTGGTATACCTAATCATAGATCGTATTTTAGTATTAGTTTGGTATAATCATAGATCGCATTTTAGGATTAGTTTGGTATAATCATAGATCACCTTTTAGGATTAGTTTGTCATAAAATCCTGGCATTACTGTCCATCACATTAGGAGGAAAAGCCTGCACTAGATCAAACAGAAAAATTAAAATTCCAATTACAAAGTTGGCGGAGTTTACTTACATTATGCAATTTGAAATAAAGACCACAAGCGTTGCATACGGGTTCCCCATTATTATTTCTTCGCCATAAGGTTGTTGTGGACGTTGTACAGTTGGCGCAGAATACTCCACTTCTTCGATTTCCCGTTTGCTGTAACAAATTATAACAAAGAAACTGAAACTTTGTAAAATGCAATGATCGGCATTCTAAAATAATAATTGGTTATTATTATTAAAGAACTTTTACGAATCAATTCCATTTGGTTATGGAACATGGGAACATTTAGTTGCATACATAATTAGGTTTCGAAGTGGAAGACCCCGCTTGATCAAATGAGGGTCCACATGGAGCTGATCTTAGGAACACGAGGAAGATCTCGCAGAATTCATATCGATTAGCTTGCACCCTCCCGGTTATTAATCCATCACAGCAAATGAGCTATTCTATCTTCTATCTATAATAATAAAACTCTATGTAACGATAACTGTGTGTGTGTGTGTTCTGTGTATGAATCACTAATTGTTTAGCCAGAACGTTAAGAAATATCGAAATATTGATGAGAATTGACCCCCTCCAAAACCAAAGGCCTGAACACCAGGAAAAATATCAGAATTTAAAAATGTCGAACCGTTTTTGAGTTACGGCTGATTTTTCGATTTTTGACCGAATTTAGCCGATCATGGTCCGATATCTTTAATTTTGTCGCGACAAATTATCAACCCAAACCAAAAAATTTTTAGGTGGTTTTTTAAACCTTAATTTGGAACATAGTTTGCAAAAAACGTTCCAACTGTTTTCGAGTTATAGCCATTTTTCGATTTTTTGTAAGGGGAATCATAGAATACCTACTATAAACTTCCGATTTTTGAAAGGCAAATCATAGAAAACTTTTAGCACGGGAACGGTCATGCCTCTAAAGTGCCAAGATATAGGCCGTAGCGAAGCATGGGCGAAACAGCTAGTAATACATAAAATATTATTATAGGTACTCAATTTGATCAAACGGTCTTTTTTTTTTTTTTCTTTTTTTACCTGTAAAGCTTTCTTTTGGTTTGTTCTGACGGGTGGTCTATTGACTCCATTAATTCTGTTATAAAGACCACAAGCATTACACAAATGATGACCCGTGCCATCTCTACGCCACAGAGGAGTAGAATTGGCTGCACAATTGACACATTCTTTGATATCCATGTTCAACATCAAATCTAAAAAGAACAAACATAAAAAAATTAACACAGAAAATATTTATTGATTCAAGTGTTTTGAAGAACGATTCAAAACATCATCCCCCCCCCCCCTGAAATTAAGTTGATACCTACATCAGTTCCCGGATCTAATATCTAGGACCTGGGAGGGCCTCTAGGGTTATATTACTTTTATAAGGGCATGACCCAATGATGAAATGCCAATTTCATTAACATCCGAAATTGCTAGCATAAACCAGCATTGAGAATGACAAAAAAAAGTGAAAAAAAGTTCCTAAATTTTGGACCCAACCCAGGCTGTGTGAGGTTAATGTGGGTAGCTGGTTTGCAAGTTTCCAGAGAATGGTGGGTGAAACCCCCGTCTTGAATTACCAATAGATGTTAAAGAGAAGTTAAGATAAATTTTTTTAAAAAAAAAATGTTTGGCTCTAATGGTATGAACAGCATTCCAAATAAACCCCCCAAGATTGCTGCTAGCATAAATCAACATCGAGGCTTAGAAAAAGGGACTCGAATTCCTTCCAGATTTATAAATTGGTTCACTGAAAGTTAGATAGGAGGACGCTTTGGAACACGAAGGGTTGTTGACTGAAGGGGATGCGTTCAGGTTTGTGAGATCAACAAATGATTAGTTGTTATTGATTCAGAAAAATGGCGGGGTATCTAATCATAACTTACTTGATTTGTTGTCTTGCCAGTTGCCAGTTGGTATTATTGAAACTATCTGTATAAGTGTAGTTTTTAGTAGTCTTTTCTTTATTATTTTATTTCTCATCCTTGGACGGGGAATAGAAAGACCTCACCGGGGCTCCAATTAGTAAAATTTCGATGTACATTGCTTAACCTCAGTGATCTTACTGGAACTAGTTTATTCAATGTGTCAATGACGCCGCGTGCACTATATTAGGATGCTAGTTCCATACTGCTATTTCTTAATTTGTTTGTTTGGATAACTTTTCGGGAAAAGTCTTTATTTGTGAACGTTAGTGAACTCCACTTTTGAACCCGGTATACATCCCGAAATGCACTTGCATGCATGTTACGCGATACCAGCCACCATTTCATCCGATTTTGACGAAATTTGGTATACATTTTTAGGACATGAAGGAAATTATAGTTTTTGGGTGCCCAATATTCTGTTTTTGAAAATGATTTTTATCTTTTTAGAGATTTGCTGTAGAAACGTAATATTTTGATATGTTATGGCTGTTCTTCAGGGCTTTTCGTTTTTGAAAAAATTGGGGACCCTGCCCCCCGGGGCCCAGGGGGTGCAATATTTTGTTTTTTAAAAAAGATTTTCATCTTTTTAGCGATTTGTTGTAGAAACGTAAAATTTCGATATGTTATGGCTGGTGTTAAGGGCTTTTCGATTTTGAAAATTTTGGGCGCTCCCGCCAGTAGACTCAATACGTTTTTTCGAAAATGATTTTTTTTTTAAATTTGATTAAGATTTTTTTTCTATAAATGACAATAACGCCAACGTGAACACCTGATTATATTGATACCGTTTGCAAGTTTTGGGCGCAAACAAAAAAAGGAGCAAACAAATTGCACGAAGGGCTGCATTTTCAAACCCATTTTTAGTAAGCATATGGACCTTTATTTGAGCTCTTGGGACCCTATTTATTATGTTGCTAAGTTATTAGTTCATCCACTTACTTGGGTCGTAGTCTTGCCAGTTGGTATTATTGAAAATATAGCTATCAGTATAGCTATTGTTAGCAGGTCCATTTCCACTTTGATTACTTTGGTTATTTGTTCCAGCACTTCCCGTGTTATATTCTACAGCTATGTTACTATTCTGCCAATAGGCATCTGCTTTGCTAACATTAATATTGTTATTTGTGCTAACTTGATATCCTGTTTGTTCATAATGTTGATATTTACTTGGTAAAGCTGAAAATTAATAAAAATTAGTGCCAGTGTCTATAGCACATTGAATACACCAGTTCCCGTTCGGTCAGGCTAAGTGAGGTCAATGTGGGTAGTCTCAAATGACCAATAGATGTTAGAGAGACTTTAAGCCAAATTAAAAAAAAATGTGTTAGCGCATAGGATTGCATTGTCACAACCTAGATTTGTGGGTAACAAAGTATTATTATAAGAGCCACTACACTAAACTATCACTGCACTATATATTTCTTTGCTCTTGTAATGCGACCACTGGTCGCTAGTCACATTGAAGCAGCAACTCAATTGTCCTCGCGAGGCTGAGTGCACCCCGAACAACCAAGCACAGAAAAAAAATCCAGATACGCCGGGATACGAACTCGGGTCTCCCGAGTGCAAAGAGAGTGCGATACCCACCAGGCCAGGCTTGTTAAAAAAAAGTAATCAAGTGCGCTGATAGAGGGGTGTAAAGTTTGATTATGTTACACCCTGTTTGACGGTCCCTGGTTTCAGTTTTGATGACACAGTCAAATCTCCTTACGTTACTTCATACTTTTTACCCGAAAATGGCCGTTCTCTAAACGGCATATATTTAATCTAAAGAAAAAAATGAGATTTGTCCTTTTACGACCGAGATGAAATGTAGGACAAAAAATTCAGGTAGGTATATCATTCAACCCCTTCTGCCTGCGCATCTTAAGCGCGCTGTGCGGGTTCTATTAGCCTGTCTGGTCATAAACACATTTTCTATTTTTACTTTCCTTATCCTATGAAAAGGAAAGTAGGTATTGCAATGGTCTAAAATTTTCAATGTCAAAACACGTTTTCAGGTCCCCGGAGCCCAAATCTAGAGTTTCAGCCATTGGTTCGTGTGTCTGTCCGTCTGTGAACAAGATATCTCAAAAACGGCAAGCGCTAAAGACTTGAAATTTGATATGTATGTCAGTTTTATGCCATAAACAGCAAAATAAGCTTTTGGTGGAAACAGAATATACGTTGGCGGTTTGATTTTTCGTTTATCCTGCTTAAAATGAGAATGGTAGTAGCTAGAACTTTAAAATTCGTGGCTGTTCAAATTCATACAAGGAATTGAAAAATACAACTTGGGTTGAAGTGTATTATGTTGTTGTCCGCTAATTAACAGTTGAAGGACGCTTTTGGGCGGTTACGCCTAAAACCAGAATGAAAAAAGCTAGAACTGGAAATTTTGTGCCTATTCCTATCAATTTCATACAAGAAATTGAAGAATACAACTTAGGTTGAAGTGTAATCGTGATTGGATTTCTGCGGACCTCAATACGTGTGTCGGCATTGAAAACTTGACATCGAAAATTTCAGCTCATTACATGACTTTCTTCTTTTTTTTAAAGGAAAGTCGTGTGATGTTCACACCAAATCTTTTTAGGATCTCCTGCTAAGACCAAGATATAAAATTTAATCGGGTGGATGTTTTCCTTCAAACATACCTGAATTGGTCGTCATTCCATAAAGTTGCAAAGTATTGGGTGAAGTATTCGGACTTGGATAATATACACCAGCAGATTGACCGTTGTCCAAAGTGATTCTTGGATAGTTAATATATTGATACTGATTTGATGACGGACTAGGAGCGTTGTATATAATGGCCGGTGTTGGAGAAGAGGTGTACTCAATAGTGTTGGATATAATGTTACCATTAGACGTTTCTACAGAATGTTGTTGGGCAACAGGATTGCCAACACTTTCTAATGTTGCATAGGTTACGTTGGGTGCAGCTGAAAGAAAATTATTATGTTATTGTTTAGAGTTTTCTATGAAGATCGCGCTGTATTCATACCTCAAAAGGCTGCAGTCCCAAAGATTCAAAGCACAATTATTATGCAGGCTCAAGGTTAAAATCCATATCCATACTATCCATACTAATATATAAATGCGAAAGTAACTCTGTCTGTCTGTATGTATGTTACGCTTTCACGCTTAAACTACTGAACCGATTTTGATGAAATTTGGTATGGAGATAGACTAAACTTTATGAAAGGACATAGGCTACTTTTATCGCGAAAAAAGGGGTTGAAACTATAAACGACCATACCTATAAGGCGCCAAGCGAAGCGGGTGTATCCTGCTAGTTAACTAATAGGATTATAGACCAATATTGTTCTTTTTCTTAGAAATCAACACTAATTCGTCCTTTTCTTTTTTCCCCTAATCAGTTCGTATCAACAAGTTTTTTTTTTTTTTTTTTTTGGCTTAACGTTTCTTTAAAACCTGTTGTTCATTCGAGACGGGGGTTTTACCCTCTATTCGCTGGAAACTTGCAAACTGGCTACCCACAGTGACCTCAGTTGGGCCGGACAAATAGCTAGCTAGCATCACAACATTCACGAGTTTTCTGACCAAAGAGGGCCAATTTTTTTTCTCGCTTTGATGTTGTGGGTCGACAAAAGATAAGGTAATCTGAATTACCAAATTTGGTTAATAAATTTGGAAACGGTTTTACTTTTCTTAATTCTGATCATTTTCCTGAGGTCATTTTTCATTCTTCTCCGTTTGGGCTATGGTGCTGGAGAATACAACCCCTACCACATAAATGTAGATACCTACATAAAGATTTCTGATTTAAATCTTTATATATAAAAGGCAATGTCCTGAGTGACTGATCGACGAAGAGCAGAAACTATTAATGCTACAGACTTGAAATTTGGCAGGAACCTTCGCTGCACTATGTAAGTGAGCACTAAGAAAGGATTTTGCAAAATTTTAAGGGGTAGAAATCGCGAAAAGTATACAATGCCCATAAGAAATACATTGGAACGAGAGAGATAGCCATTAGCACGGGAACGGCCATGCCCCTAAGGTGCCAAACTATAGGCCTTAGAGAAGCACGGGCGAAACAGCCAGTATTAGTATAAAATCCACGATTTTTTTAAACGTCTGTTTGTACCACGACAATTTTGATGGATCTGGTCGATAAGGACATTTATAATGTCTCATTTTGATGGATCTTGTTGATAAGGACATTTATTATGTCTCATTTTGATGGATCTTGTTGATAAGGACATTTATTATGTCTCATTTTGATGGATCTTGTTGATAAGGACATTTATTATGTTCTAGTATCTAGTAGCAGTGTACCTCTAAAATTCAACTCTTAAACCATAACGTTCCTATATTTAGGTTTGCAAAAGGGTAGATATTGATATGAGATTACCGGAGTTGTTTTGAAGACCCTTGGCTGGAACTGCGATGGTGTGCGTTCCAGGTCGTCCTGGTGCGCAGAANTTTGATGGATCTTGTTGATAAGGACATTCATTATGTTCTAGTATCTAGTAGCAGTGTATCTCTAAAATTCAACTCTTAAACCATAACGTTCCTATATTTAGGTTTGCAAAAGGGTAGATATTGATATGAGATTACCGGAGTTGTTTTGAAGACCCTTGGCTGAAACTGCGATGGTGTGCGTTCCAGATCGTCCTGGTGCGCAGAATCGGCCAACTCGAAGACGATTTATTATGTTTGTAGAATTTTAACTGACTATGGTGGCAATTTCATCTAGATGAGTTCTACAAGTTAACCCTTACTTATTGTTACTCACCTCCTGTCGTATTTGGCAGACTCGTCGACTCACCATTATGTTCATATTTAATTTCAAAACTATTTCCTCCATAAGAAGTTGTTATAGTTTTATATTTCTTTATATTATAGTTTTCTATATAATGTTCTTCAATCGTTCCTAGCATATTCTCATTATTATTAATTTCTTCTTCTCCATGATCCACACTCCTTCTTCCATCCCGTTCTTTATTTTCATAATCTATTAATTCTTCTTTGTATATCAATTTATCATTTTCTTTATACATAATTCTATCTCTATGTACACTACTTCTAACATTCTCATTTTCATCATGATTGTTTAAATTATTTTCTAATTCATTTTTGCCATTGTATTCTTTTGTATCTTCAATTATTGTTTTAATGTGTCCTATATTAATATTTTCGTTATTGCTTCTTTGTTGTGGAAGATTATTATCGTGATTACTATAAATATTTGAACGATTTTCGTTTTGATTATGGTGAGTTTGATGACTATTGTTTAACGATAAATTTTCTACTTTTTCATTGTATTTAAGAGTTTCAAAATTTTGATCTTCATTTTCTGTATCTTCATCTTTCCTGGAAACATTAAATAAAAGAAAAAGAAAAAAATAACCAAATTCACCACGCCGTGCCAGGAAAATTTTCAATTATGGGTTATTCTTCTTCTTTTTAACTATTTGGAATCGGTATGGCCTTCCTTAATACTGCCATGTCTCTACATTTTGTTCAGTGCCTCCTCTTCTTAGCCGTACACCTTCCTGGCACGGTGGTCCCCACTATCTTCTCACTGTATCCAAGAATTAAAACTGCCCATCGCTTACGGGATATCTATTAGGCTTTTCCTATAAAATAATTTGCTGCCGGCATTACTTCTTTGGTTGGCAGCAAAGTTTTTTAATGGCTCTGTGGTTTTTCTTCTGTATTTACGTGGACTTAGGGCTGCCACATAATGGTTTGGTCCTCTCGGTGGCTACACTCCTACTAAAAATGCCTGGCACTCCTACTAAAAATGCCGCCTTTAATCTTGAACTATATTAAATGTTTTTAAAAACGTTTGGTGAACAAAAAATATTATTTGAGTCGCAATACAATTCAATGTAAAAATAATATTTAAAAAAATATGTTGCAGATTCTTTCGAATTTTGTCGCCTCCTAAAATCTGCCACTCTCTGCTTGGGCACCGAGAGCACCTCCGTGCATGCTATTAAATATTATATTTCAAAAATTTAGAATCGTCAAAAAAATATTATTACTACCTCTAAATATGATATTTTTTGTTTCAATATTATTGCTGGTCCAGTCTGGGCTTCACTATGTGCCAAATATTTGAGTGAATCGCTTCATTTACAGAACTAGTGGGTAGTGTTATTTAGAACACATTTATGGTCTATATGTTTGTCTCCGAAGTAATTCGTACAGCCCAGAACTGACCCTCTAATATGTTGCTGTACATGATGATGCCGAAGGTATGGATGGTGTTCTTGATGATGGTGGTGGTGGTGATGATGATGGGTATTTTGATGAGCTACAGTTATGTTCTCAATGGTACGGTCCAGAACTTACCCCCTAATATGTTGCTGTACATGATGATGCCGAAGGTATGGATGGTGTTCTTGATGATGGTGGTGGTGGTGATGATGATGGGTATTTTGATGAGCTACAGTTATGTTCTCAATGGTACGGTCCAGAACTTACCCTCTAATATGTTGCTGTACATGATGATGCCGAAGGTATGGATGGTGTCTCTGATGATGGTGGTGGTGGTGATGATGGTGGGTATGTTGATGAGCTACAGTGGTGTTCTCAATGGTAGCCGAATGCTCCGGAACACTTTCTGTGATGGTATGGTCATCGTTTCTAATGATGGGACGAATTACACTGGTCTTGGTTACAACCGGTTCCTCCATTCATATAAAATTTATTCAACTGGTTCAATTTGAATCTGAAAAAGAAAGGAAAAATTCTTAAATAAATGCTGTGTCTTTGATTTATTATGTCACCACTTTGGTGCTAACTGCAGCATTGTAGAATTTTCCCAATATCTATCATTATCCAATTAGGTATTTTGATTTTTTTCAACTTTACCTATATCTCTATGTGCATTTCTTTCCATAGATATTCTTTGCCTTTACGAGACTGGGTGGGAAATACAAACCACAAAACACCCAAACCACAGTGACAAATTATTACCCCTGCCAGTATTTGTAATACTAGTGCAGTAACCGCTGAGCCATGGGAGCTGATAAAAATGAGAAAAATCAAAACAAAAAACCATTTAGAACACTTGGTAGAACTATCAAATACCAGAAATGAAAATGATAAAAATCAATAAAATTGACTTTAAAATTCGATACGCGTATTTCGGAATTTATTCCTTTTTAAAAAATGATATTAACCCTAGCATTGCCAAGGGGGGGGGGTACAAAGTACCCGCGTTTTAGCAAAAAGCTTATGGTAATCAATTTATGATACTTATTTTAATGAGACCTTTAATAATTGTCACAAACAATATTTTCCATCATAGTATATAAAAATATGTATGTTCTAAGCCTTCTAAGGGATGATATTGAAGCCAAACTTTGGGCGCGGGTACTGCGGGCAATGCATGTAACCAATACATTGATTGTCTAAAGCTACCATTAAAAGCTACCATAAATTGTCTAAAGTGTCTAAAATGTCTAATTATGTACCACATGCAAGAAATAAGTGTGTGTAAACACTGTCAAAAGACATTTGTCTGTGTGGGATGTCAGGAAGGACAAAGTTCTGGTTCAGAATAGATTTCCTAGGGTCTAGCGATTTTTTTTACTTTCATTTTCATTATTTTATTCCTATGATTAAATTTTATTTTTATGTAAGATAATAATTGATTTAGTTTATATTTTTTTAGTTTTTAATAAAGAAATAGGGACTTATTGTAATAAAAAAAATACATTTTTTCCTTTATTTTGTTTGCGGGTACTTTGTACCCCCCCCCCCTTGGCAATGCACGTAATTGAATAGAGCTTGGCAATCCTAGGGTTAAAATTCTAAAGGACTAACTTATAAATACAAGGTACAAGAAAACCCGAAAACCGAAATTCTGATAACTAATCTCAATAAGAAATATAAAATTTGGAAGGGGGGATAATTTTTTTTTTTCAACTTTGGAATTCATTATTGCAAAAAAAGATACCTAGGTAGCTCTCAAATTTTCCTTTTTACTTCCCTTATCCTATAAAAGAGTTGGCTGGAGGAGAATTCCTCAGGAATTAATCCCGCCCTTTGAATTAACTTTTCTCTCTCTCTCTTTACTTTTCTTTCATTCCATTTTTTTTCTCTCATTCTTTCTATACTCTTCTTTCTATGTCTCCTTCTTGTTTGTTTAAAGTTAATTCAATAAAGAATATTAAAAAAAATGTCGAGTTTTCAATGCAAAAACACGTTTTGGGGTCCTCAGAGCCCAAATCTCGAGTTTTAGCCATTGCTCCGTCGGCCTCTAATTAGAGGTTGAAGGCCGCTTTTTGCGGTTCTGCCTAAAACCAGAATGGAGAGAGCTAGAACTTGAAATTTGGTGCCAATTCATATCAATTTCATATAAGAAATTGAAAAATACAACGTACGATGAAGTGTAATATATAACGTGTTTTGCCATTGAAAACGCTACATCGAAAATTTAAGCCCATTACAATACTTTTTTTTTTTATATAGATAAGGAAAGTCGTGTGTTATTCACACCAGATTTTTAGTTTTTGTTGTCCATCATTCATTGCGTTCATGAAATTAGCTGCTGTCCATCTTTTTTGGACCTCTAGGGACCTCATGGTGTTCCATTATCTATAGTACACGGAACTAATATTTATTTACGGTGCAGCGGTTGAAAACAAAGTTGCACCAATTTTCGTTTTGATACGCCTCTGTTGTCACAAGCATGGAAAAGTTTCAAGGTCATATTAGAATGAAATAATGTTCACACGTGGAGTGGACATGCTATTGAGGATATGCTTTGATAAAGATAATAATTGATTGATTTGTCCACGTGTGGATAAAAAATTCTTGCCTGAGTATTCCACGACAATGTTAATGAAACCTTTGGAATTGATCAAGAAAAAAATACCCCCAGATTTTGCTGTTTTACGTTTCAAAAGTACTGTGGAATCCTAAAAGTTGATCAAACAAATCTCCAAATTTAATAAATTCATCAATAATAAATCCATAATTGATTCCTATGGTAATCCATACGATATCTGCTCAAAATATTTAGCACAGCGTCTATTAACGTTGAATACACCCGTTCTCGTTAGATCACTGAAGTTAAGCAACGTCGAGCGATGTTTTACTAAGTGGGTGAATACGTAGGTTCGCGCCCTCGTGATGCTGTTTTTTTCCAGCCCAACCCAGGCTGGGTGAGATCAATGTAGGCAGCAAGTTTGTAGGTTTCCAGGGAAAATCTCAAAAGTTAAAGAGAAGTTAACCAATAGATGTTAAAGAGGCGTTAAGCAGAAAGGATATATATTTTAGGGACATGTAATTGTAATTAACTGTTTCATAGAGAACCTTTGGAATTGATCACAGGAAAAATAGACGCTAAATTTGGCATACCTACTAAATTTGAAGTCTCTGGCTCTTACCATTCTTTTTTTAGACAGTATTAATAAAAACCGCTTGAAAGCGGTAAAATCCGTCAGCGGTATATTTGATTGGAGCTAACTGAGACCCTAAATATGGCATACGTATAAAATTTCAAATCTCTAGCTCTTACCATTCTTCTTTTAGACAGCAATACTGAAAAAGTCTAAAAATTGCCAAGGGTG
Organism: Pachypsylla venusta; assembly: GCA_012654025.1. NCBI lineage: Eukaryota > Metazoa > Arthropoda > Insecta > Hemiptera > Aphalaridae > Pachypsylla > Pachypsylla venusta. Next base: position 12,386,831 of record CM022884.1, on the reverse strand, counting down.
TATTCGATTGCACCCAAAAGTTTCTGGGCACAATTAGAGTCCAGATGGGACCTATATACCAAATTTCATTCAAATCGGTCAACGCTAAGTTGCAAAAGTGCCCATCACGGCGGACAAACGGATTTTTTTTATTCGATTTTTGGATTCTACGTACCTTGAAACGTATAATATCCAATTTTGAGGGGGGGGGGAATTTTTTTTTTTCGCGACGATTCCAAAGGTTCATTATTGAAAATAATAAACCAAAATGCCTCCAGAATTTGATGTTTTACATTTCAAAAGTTATGTGGCATTCTAAAAGTTGATCAAAGAAATAAGTTCATCCGCCAAAATGAATGAATCATTCAATACTGACATCACTGTTTCCGTTGATATCAACGTATCTATATGAAACAGCAGCTCTAAAGAAGTTATTGTGTGCTGCTTGTGCTGTTCTTTTTAATTGTAATCACACATCTAATACACAAAATTTGGTCCTGATGGAAGCCAATGGAGTACAGGTATTGATTCTGAGTCAGTCAGTCACTATACCAATTATACCTTATTATATGAAACAGCTTTTTTATATATTTACTATTATATGTTTACTGACAGAACTAAGTTATCCATCGCGAAACTACCTTGATTATGAGTCGTCAGTATACGAATAAGACCTTATTACTTACTGACCGTACGAAAATATCCATCGCGCAGCTACGTTGATTATGAGTCAGTCAGTGTACCAATTATCCCTTATTATTTACTGACCCAATGAAGTTATCCATGGCAAAGCTTCGTTGATTATGAGTCAGTCAGTATATCAATTATTCCTTATTATTTACTGACCGAACGAAGTTATCCATCGAGAAGCTATCTTGATTATGAGTCGGTCAGTATACCAATTATACCTTATTATTTACTGACCGTACGAAGATATCCATCGCGAAGCTACGTTGATTATGAGTCAATCAGTATACAAAGTATCCCTTATTATTTACTGACCGAACGAAGTTATCCATCGTGAAGCTACGTTGATTATGAGTCAGTCAGTATAATAATCATCCCTTATTATTTACTGACCGAACGAAGATATCCATCGCGAAGCTACGTTGATTATGAGTCAATCAATATACAAAGTATCCCTTATTATTTACTGAACGAACGAAGATACCCATCGGGAAGCTACGTTGATTATGAGTTAGTCAGTATACAAATTATCCCTTATTATTTACTGAACGAACGAAGATATCCTTCGCGAAGCTACGTTGATTATGAGTCAATCAATATACAAAGTATCCCTTATTATTTACTGAACGAACGAAGATACCCATCGGGAAGCTACGTTGATTATGAGTTAGTCAGTATACAAATTATCCCTTATTATTTACTGAACGAACGAAGATATCCTTCGCGAAGCTACGTTGATTATGAGTCAGTCAGTATACCAATTATCTCTTATTGTTTACTGACCCAACAAAGTTTCATTTCCATGATTTTTCTTTAGATGTCTGTTTGTCCGTTCGTTTCACGATAAGATCCTTTGTTGATATGACATAGTATCGATATTTATTACGTTCGTATAAATGACCCGAGGCCCTAAACCCTAGGAAAAGTACACCCAGATGATCATGATGGCCAATTATATTAGAAGGTTTACAGTTTACAAAGGTCGCTAAACGACCAAATGTGCATAAAAGGGGTATCCAGGTTAATATAATAAACACCGTGTAAATTGAAGGACTGTAAAGTCAGAAAGCTGCACCTGACAGGAAATCCGGGACAAGAAACGAGGGATTCTCGAACACGTGGGATTTTTCCCATTTGCGGCTTACAACTTGCAATATCTCTCCGTCTCTCCCGCCACCTCTTTTATTTTGGTTTTAACTTTTTATGTTTACTTGCTAGCTTTATTGACATATTTTCACCCCTCCAGACAGGTTAGGAAACGTTTTTACGGCCATGCCTTGATGAGCAATGTTGCTTGAGCACGACAATTTTTTAAAGTGATCAACAACTCATTGTTAGTTTTTACAAACCAGTCCCACCGCTGTTAACCCATGATGATATTGAATGCTAGATAACAAACATCTAAAAGTGGGGTCCACATTTCTGCATCGGCCCAACCATCATTTGGGCCATTCACAAAATAATGATCTCACCATAAACAATTAATTTAAAACTTAACACAAATAAACCAACTAATTTTTTTTGCTCATTGTCTCTTATACATTTATAATGCGTCCCTTTAACATCTTGAGCACTAGAGATGGGGGTTATATCCTCCATTTGCTGGAAACTTACAAACCAGATACCCACGTTGACCCCACCCAGCATGGGGTGTGCCGGAAGAAAGCTAGCATCATGAAGGCGCGAACCTGCGTGGATACCCACTTAGCCTCTTGGGACGTTGCTTAACAACAGTGATCTAATAAAAACTGATGTATTCAACGTGTCATAGACTCTGGTTAACAAACGACTTTAACACGTTGAGTCCGCTCGAGAACAACCCATGTGTTGGCTTTTAGAGGTACATTCAATTTAATGAGGAAAAATATTGCTGTTGTGGATTGTAGTAAAATGACAACGGATGGCTGTCGATAGCCAGGGCCGTAGACAGAAAGTCCGGGCTCCTCTATTATTCTCTAAACTAAAATCACCGTATGGGGAGTAATAATAGTAAAATTAGGCAATTTACTTTGTTGTTGTGAAAAGGCGTGTACGCTTCTTCTTGGCAACAAATAATTCGATTATCAGATGTTAATGTTTACGAAATATACCAATATTTATGATTGCTGTACAAGCTGAAAGGTCGCACTATATTGTAAAATCAGTGTCCTGCAATAGCCATTGTCCCATATTGGCCCACTATCGCTAAACTTCTGGTTTTGTGTGTTTGAACATTTTTCCAAACTTTTAAGTTGATTTATTTATTATTCAGAAAAAAAACATGAAAATTTTCATTATGATAATTTTCTCACCTAGCCTATTAGCTATTAGGAAATCCCTGGGGGATTCCCCCCCCCCTATTCCCCCCCCTATTCCCCTCCTCTCGTCGGGCCTGTCGATAGCAAAGTTAACCTAATTGTAAAAGTAAAACGCTATCCAAAAGATGCACCAAAAATCAAATCAAAGATTATACCTAATATTTTATATGTCTTTTTAGTATTACTTGGCATTGGTATCCAAATTTACCAAAAAAAGGTAATTAGATTTTAGCACATTTTTAAATTATATTGTTTTTTTATTATTATATTTATTTATTTTCAAGGTCCCAGTTCACAATTGAGGTATTAAAGGATTGATTTTAAAAATTGGACCTTGAATCAATTAGTATGTTAGCAGGTGCAGGTCTTTTTACAAAGAGGAAAATCTCAACACTGTTGAATAAGTCAACACTATTCACAGCAAATTGATTTGCAGAAAACAGACAGACAAAAAAATAGAGATCATTTATTTAGTAATATTTTATTTATTTAGCACTAACTTTATCACTATATTTTTTTCTATTAAGCACTAACATTATTACTATGTTTTTTTTCTATTAAGCACTAACTTTATCACTATGTTTTTTTCTATTAAGCACTAAATTTATCACTATATTTTTTTCTATTGAGCACTAACTTTATCACTATAACCTTTCATTTAGGTAACACTATTTCAATTATTTTATTTATTATTATAAAATAAGTTACTATACAATATCCTTAAAAAAATTTAACCACAAAGTTTTTGGATTGTTTGTTTTGTTAGTGTCGTTCTGTGGGAGGATATGATATGATACTAACGACTCTCTATAGCGATAAGATAATGATAAGATAAGGAACTCTGTTCTATTACTGATAAGAGAAGTTCACATGGTGTTGTACATTTTGCCCTCTTTGTATTCAGATGTACAGGGAGGTTGAAAAATTATACATGGTGTACAAAAACTGGCGGGACTTTTCTGTATGGCTTTTAGAAGAAACCAATGGTACATTCGAATCAAGCAAAACGCTAGTTTTGCAACGCCAAGAAAAACAAAACGAGTGTGGTATAAATTTAGAAGAAACCAAAAATGAAGATTTAAATAATCTTAAATTATATAAATCAGAAATTTGTATGTAGTACCATGCACATGTATGAGGAGTTGTCTGTTACAATACCACAGCCCAAACGGTAGCAGATAGCGAAAAATTGATGGGAATGGACCCCCCAAAATCATGGTCTACGACCTCAGGAAAATTATCAGAACTAAAATATGTCAAACCGTTTTCGACTTACGGCCAAAAGTCTAATTTCTTCTTCAAAAACGGACAGTCACGGTCCGATATCTTGAATTTTGTCGCGACAACATACAAACTCAAAGCGAGAAAGTTTTAGGTGGCTGTTTAGTCCTCATTTTAGGACAGTTTCTGCAAAGGTATGGCCAGCCATTCCAGAATTACGAGTTCGAAACCGGAAACGGGAAAAATAAAATTTAGAAAACACTAAAAAGTAAGTAATGGCCGTGCCTCTAAGGCGCCTGGTGAAACGTTTAAATCTTGATTTTTAAAGGTTGCGATATACCAGGGTGGACACAAACCAAAACCCCCCCCCCACCTCTGAATTTCTATTGTCCTTGNTTTACATTGTCCTTGAAAAACAAAAATAGCAATATAAGAATCGTAGCGAAGCGCGGAAGAAACAGCTAGTTTTAAATATGAGTTGCAGCTAGAGTCCATGGCACGTTGGATACACCAGTTCCCGTTAGATCACTGAAGTTAGGCAACTTCCGGCGAGGTATTAGCAAGTGGGTGTCCATGTAGATTGCGTCCTCATGATGGTGGCTATTTTTCGACCCAACCCTGGCTGGGCGAAGACAATATGTGGGTAGTTAGTTGGTTTGTAAGATTCCCTCTGTGTATTCCGATGTACAGGGAGAATGGATTAGAAATCCCCCGTCTCGAATGACCAATAAATTTCAAAGGGATGTTAAGCAAAAAATATATCACTAAGTAGAACTAACATTTTGCTGATCTCACAGATGGTGCCGTATAATAGAGCGCTAGGCCACCTTATGCATGCTACTCAATATCTATAGATAGGTCACTAGATAGAACTTGCATTTTGCTGATCTCACAGGTTGTGCCGTATAATAGAGCGCTAGGCCACCTTATGCATGCTACTCAATATCTATAGATAGGTCACTAGATAGAACTGGCATTGTGCTGTTCTCACAGGAGAGCCGTATACTAGGCCACCTTACGCATGCGACTCAATATCTATAGATAGGTCACTATATAGAACTGGCATTGTTCTGTTCTCACAGGCCGTGCCGTATACTAGAGCGCTAGGCCACCTTGTAGATCTGCGTGCCCTCTCCCTAGAGCGCTAGTCCACCTTGTAGATATGCGTGCCCTCTCCCTAGAGCGCTAGTACACCTTGTAGATCTGCGAGCCCTCTCCCTAGAGCGCCAGACCACCTTGAAGATCTGCGTGCCCTCTCCCTAGAGCGCCAGACCACCTTGAAGATCTGCGTGCCCTCTCCGCAGAGCGCTAGGCTACCTTGTAGATCTGCGTGCCCTCTCCCTAGAGCGATAGACCACCTTGTATATCTGCTTGTTCTCTCCCTAGAGCGCCAGGCCACCTTGTAGATCTGCGTGCCCTCTCCAATGAGTTTAGTACCCATATCAGTTTTGTTTTGAAAGTCGAGTATTTTTTTTTATATAAAAATTATATTAATCTACTTTTATTCTTATCTGTTGGAATAATATTTTTTATCATATGAGATTCACTTTTGAACCTTTCCTCTATATGTCAAAATATTGCT
>CM022884.1:12367225-12380995 GCA_012654025.1 Pachypsylla venusta | reverse complement strand
TATGAAGAATGCCGCTACAATAACAAAAATAACCGTACAAAAAGAGGGAGAACAGTTTATTTTATGAAGAATGCCACTACAATAACAAAAACAACCGTACAAAAAGAGGGAGAACATTTTATTATATGAAGAATGCCGCTACAATAACAAAAATAACCGTACAAAAAGAGGGAGAACAGTTTATTTTATGAAGAATGCCGCTGCTATAACAAAAACAACCGTACAAAAAGAGGGAGAACAGTTTATTTTATGAAGAATGCCGCTACAATAACAAAAACAACCGTACAAAAAGAGGGAGAAAAGTTTATTTTTTGAAGAATGCCACTACAATAACAAAAACAACCGTACAAAAAGAGGGAGAACAGTTTATTATATGAAGAATGCCGCTACAATAACAAAAATAACCGTACAAAAAGAGGGAGAACAGTTTATTTTATGAAGAATGCCGCTACAATAACAAAAACAACCGTACAAATCTACATAATCACCTGTAATCATCAAATAAATAAAATTAAAACTAATAATAATTCTGTAAACTGTAGATGCCACTCAGTTATTATGACCACCATGTAACCAATTGGGCCCAACATGAGCTAATTCCATGAGCTTAAAAAATATCTCACAAAAAATCATCACTGAAAAAAAGGTCACTTTGTAAAAAGTTAGATAATATTTTGCGATTCTCCTAAAACTGACCAAGTACAAAGTCGGTATTGCTTTAAGAGAATTGAGACGAAAAAATTGCAATAAGTGTGGGATGAACAGCAGCAACAATAAACTTGGCCTCAATAATAGATATCAATACGTTCATGGGCGGAATTTTTCTGATGAGTGGTTCGAACTTGGCCTTTTTTCAATATTTATTTTTTTGTGAAATCTCAATTTTTTTGTAAAGATTACTTACTATATATATGGGAAACAATGAAAATGAAGGCCCAAATGTTAAACCGAGATCTAACACCAAATAATTATTAATAAATTAATATCTTCCTCAAAGCAAATAAAAACAGCAGTATTATATTGTGTATCTTCTTCCCTAGAGTTATAACACTGAAAGTTAAAAAGTTTGAATTTTGATATTTGCTCGTTTAATTAATTTTAAGTGTCTATGCAATATTTCAGGGTCCTAGCAGATGAAACCATCTTTCGTTCATTTTCTTCCCTAATGCGGAACCATATTGGAGCACAAGTAGTGAAAGAGTTTCAATATACCTAAATATTTTTCCATTTAGTTGCATTTAAATATCTACCTTTATGCAAGATTTCAGTGTTTTATCAGTTAAAACTACATTACAATACGCTGTATTGTGTTCCCTAATACGGTGCCGTTTTGGAGGACTTGGACTTAAAAAGTTCAAACTTTCGGATTTTTCCCTGTACTTCAATGCCAATTGCTAACTTCATGCAAAATTTCAGCAAAATGATAAATTCTCTACATTTTTCAACACTCCTTACAAGAGCTAGCAATACTAAACCTCTGGTTAGCAGATGTCTCTCGTCCGTGTATATACTTTATTATTTTAGTAACACTTCCTATGAGTGATGAGGAGAGATCGCTGATAAAGTTCTCGACATTTTTCAGCACTCCTTACAAGAGCTAGCAAAAAGTACCTACAATGTACAAGAACCAACAATAATAAACGTCTGGTTGGCAGATTTCTCTCGTGCGTGTATATATTTTATTATTTTAGTAACACTTCCTATGAGTGATAAGGAGAGATCGTTGATAAATTCTCGACATCTTTCAACACTCCTTACAAGAGCTAGCAATACTAAACCTCTGGTTAGCAGATGTCTCTCGTCCGTGTATATACTTTATTATTTTAGTAACACTTCCTATGAGTGATGAGGAGAGATCGCTGATAAAGTTCTGGACATTTTTCAGCACTCCTTACAAGAGCTAGCAAAAAGTTTTGACGTGATCAACTGAACCCAAATCAGAAATTCTAGAATGGTATTTTAACGATTCTGTACTTCATAACACTCAAAATACATTCCTCCAGATTGGAAAATGTTTTTTGATTTTTTTTTCAGTTTAAGCTTAGAAAGGAAGTTTGCTTCGTTTTATTTATTCTAAGGTGACCTAAATTTCAGATTATGAATTCGTCATGGAAATTCATGACGGATATTTGAGAGTGACAGTGTTCATCCTTGTGGCTTCCTTCCGCACCAGTCTCATCAGGTAAGACAATGATTTTGTCAATTGAAGTCAAGGTGATAACATCAGTTGCATCACGAGAAGCCTACTGAAGTCTAATCAGGTAAGACAATGAATGATTTTGTCAATTGAAGTCAAGGTGTAAAAATAACAAATATCTTACAAGGTGGATCAGTTATTGGCCGATCTAACATCAGTTGCATCACGAGAAGCCTACTGAATTCTAATCAGGTAAGATAATGATTTTGTCAATTGAAGTGAAGGTGTAAAAATAACAAATATCTTACAAGGTGGATCAGTTATTGGCCGATCTAACATCAGTTGCATCACGAGAAGCCTACTGAGTTCTAATCAGGTAAGACAATGATTTTGTCAATTGAAGTGAAGGTGTAAAAATAACAAATATCTTACAAGGTGGATCAGTTATTGGCCGATCTAACATCAGTTGCATCACGAGAAGCCTACTGAAGTCTAATCAGGTAGGACAATGATTTTGTCAATTGAAGTCAAGGTGTAAAAATAACAAATAACTTACAAGGTGGGTCAGTTATTGAATCTTTGAATAACATGTAAATTATAAGTGTTAAAAAATATTAACTTTTAAATAAATTAAAATAAAACACTTACCAAAACACTATTTATAATTATTTATGAAAAAACTAGTTTCGAATCATTCGATTCATCATCAGTCTAGTCGAGTCGAAAGATGGAAGTTGACTGAGGATTGTTCATCGCGTGCTGAGTAGAGTGACGCGATGTACTATCCAAATATTTACTGTCTAACACTTTTTTAAATAAAATATTGTCACTATTGATTATTGATTACCTATTTAGTAATGTACCTATATTTTTCACTGTTATTATTTTTATAAATTTCATAGGCTTCATTTGTATTGATTTCATTATGATTATTAGAACTATGGATTATATTTAAATGTTCATTTATATTATTTTTCACTTATTGTTTTTTAAATGAAATTCAAATTTGGAAGCAGTATGATCATCATTATCTTAATAATATAAATCAGAAATTTGTATGTATGTACCTATGTACTTATGTATGATGGGTTGTCTGCTACAATACTGCAGCCCAAACGATAGCGGATAGCAATGGGATTGATGGGAATGGACTCCCCCAAACTCATAGTCTACGACCCCAGGAAAATTATCAGAACTAAAATATGTCAAACCGTTTTCGAGTTACGGCCACATTTCTAATTTCTTCTTCAAAATCGGACAGTCACGGTCCGATATCATAAATTTTGTCGCGACAACATATCAACTCAAAGCGATAAAGTTTTAGGTGTCCCTTATTTTAGGTCATTTTTTTTTGCAAAGGTAGGACCACAGAGTTACGAGGTCAAAACCGGAAACGGGTAAAATAAAATTTAGAAAATACTGAAAAGTCAGAACGACCGTGCCTCTAAGGCCCCCCCCCAATATAAGAATCATCGTAGCGTAGCACGGGCGAAACAGCTATTTCTTAATAACAATGAAAAATATGCATTAAAAATTAACAAATTGAAATTGATAGAGCCAGAGACAATATTTTATTTCAAAAAGTGTTAGACAGTAAATATTTGGATATTACATCGCGTCACTCTACTCAGCACGCGATGAACAATCCTCAGTCAACTTCCATCTTTCTACTCGACTAGACTGATGATGAATCGAATGATTCGAAACTAGTTTCTTCATAAATAATTATAAATAGTGTTTTTGGTTTGTTTTAATTTATTTAAAAGTTAAGATATGTTATTGGCCGATCTAACATCACTTACATCACGAGAAGCATACTGTGAATTCTTGTAATGCGCGTTGACTATTTAAATATGTTCAAACAAAATACAGCTTGAAATTTTCATGTTGTCTAATGATAAATATCAATCAAATTTCTGAAGAACAAGTTTCATAAACTTTGATTTATATTTATTTAGAGGCTAATTTCTACCCGGCGCGTGCACATTGTATTATTTGAATAGTTGCCTGGAGCAAGGGCGTATATTTAAAAAAGGCTATGTTCTCTTTAGATAGGTAGCAGGGAAAAATTGGGAAAAATCCTTCATAGTAAATTGGTAGGGAGGAATTAATTTCTAATGATTCCAGATAAGAGTATAATCAGAATTAATTTCCTGATTAATATGTTTTTGTTGTTGTTCTTTACGATGATGTTGTTCTTCATGTTGACAATGTTGCTTTTTATAATGATCTTCTTCTTAATATTGACGATATTGTTCTTTATGAGGGATGTATACGTTGCCTTTGTGTTAGCTAGTTAATTTTCCCACTAAAAATTATGCAACGCCAAGAAAAGCAAAATAAGCGTACTATACATATGCTAAACCTAGTTTGTAGCTTTTTATGTATCTCTATTTACTATTATGACCTCCTTAAACTAAAGTTTAAAAAATATTCATGTACCAAAAACTTTATTATGCTGATCTTGTTATTGTGGCCTGAGGCGGCAGAATTTGTGGGCAGCGAAATCGGGTAGTCATTGAAATTTTCAAGGCATACTGCAGCGAAAATCGCATTTCTTGTCAAAATAGATGCGGCAAGTTCTAAATTACCTCGGGGTTGCGAAAGTTTAAATCCGCCACTGGTTATTGTTGATGTTTTGAGTGGTGTCTTTGTTGTTTGTGATTTCTACTACATTCCGCCACTGGTTATTGTTGATATTTTGAGTGGTGTCTTTGTTGTTGGTGATTTCTACTACATTCCGGCACTGGTTAATATTGATATTTTGAGTAGTGTCTTTGTTGTTGGTTGTTGGTGATTTCTACTACATTGGAAGAGAATCTTGACCTCTTGGAAATGTTAACTTTTGTTTGCTATTGGCTTCGGTTTATTCCATTCACACTGAATATTTGTTTTGTATTGTATGATTTGTATGATTGAGTTCCGCTTTTATAATGTTAACGGATACTCTGACGTCATAATATGTTCAAAGTTTCAATTTTTTAAATTTTTCTGCTAAAAATTATTAGTCATTTCAATTTTCTGGGATATCCCAAATTCGATGATTATGATTCATTTGTCTTTCTTTACTGTGTAGATGTTCGTTATTTAGCAGTTAATGATCATAACTTAGTTTAGCAGTTAATGATCAGACCTTAGTTTAGCAGTTAATGATCAGACCTTAGTTTAGCAATGGTCATAACTTTTTTTTTTTTTTTTCTTAATGTCTCTTTAATATCTATTGGTTATTCGAGACGGGATTTACCCTCCATTCGCTGGAAAAACTTGCAAACCAGCATTCACCTCAACCAGTCTGGGTTGGGTCTGAAAAAAATCACGAGGCCGCGAACCCGCGTTGACACCGACATGGTACAACCTCGCTTGACGTTACTTAACTTCATTGATCCAACGGGAACTACTGTATTCAACGTGCCATAGACGCTGGCATAGTTCATACCTTAGTTTAGCAGATAATGATCATACCGTAAATTGAGATTCTTTTATTTAATTTATTTTTATGATAAGAATAATTGCTAATATTATTTTCCATTGTATGTTAATTATTAAGATTATTACATAAGTATTCATTGTAACTGGTTTTCTTGTCGCCCGATGATGGACCCAATCCATTTAATTGTAAAAAAACAAGAAATCTTATGATTTTTTTTCTCAAATCTGGGTACCATAATGCAACGTGATATGAACATCTGTTATGCTTATAGAACTTTCTGATAAATTTTTGGGACAAATTTGGTCATCTGATTAATTTCGTCCAGTCTAAGTTCTATAACTGTTCACGAACTACTATTATAAAAAAAATAGATAAAGAAAGTCGTGTGATGTCACCAAATTTTTCCAAGTATCAATTGTTGTGTTAGGTATTAGATAAATTTCCATTTTATCTTATTTTGAGTAATTTCTACAATGATTTACAGACCGTGCTATCTCTGAGTACAAAAATGCTGATTAAGCTTTATCTAAGAACTAAAATTGATTAAAATAATAAAACATCTGAAACCAATTTGTATATTTTATCTTTTAGTTTTCGACTTTCCATTCGTCATAGAGCATCGAACATTAAAGAGTGCTGTGTGTTTTTGGTTCGGCATAATAATAGGTACCTAGGAACAATTAAAGTCAAAAAATATCTGTGAAAACGGGAATATAGGTAAAGAAATATTTTATTAGATGACTAAATTATTGTGTTTTTTGGTTTGACAAAAGCAATTAGAATAGAAAATAAAATTCTCGTGACGATTCCAAAGGTTTACTATTGAAAATAATAAGCCAAAATATCAGTAAAAAAGGAAGTATTACCTATAGAGATCCTAGAGGAGAAACCAAATCGCGGGGATCGGCGATTTGGTGCGGAAGGAAACCACAAGGATGTTGTTGTTATAAACGTTCTCAACGACTCTCACTGTGTCTCCAGGCCAAGAAAGGCGACCTCTCCAACAGGATCTGTCCATAATGCTGACGGCTCTAGATTACTTGGGTTTGATGGATAGTTGCTGGCTGCTCATGATTTACATCATGAGCAGCCAGCATACATAAACGACAACGATCAGATACTTCAGGGTTTAGCAAGGATTTATATATCAACTCTTTGAGGAAGTATCTGAAGCAGCACGACTGGGTCCAAAGGAGGAAAAACACAGTGAGTTGTCGTCGGAACAGTGTTGATGGTCTTTGGCCGCGCCCGAGGGCACGGGTAGCCCTGGTACGAAGAACCAACCATCTTGGCGGCCAAACCACAAGAATGAACACATCCACTCTCAAATATCCGTCATGAATTTCCATTACGAATTCATAATCTGAAATTTAGGTCGACTTAATAGAGTGACTAGTGTTTTGGTTCGATATAAATAGATATAGAAAATAAAATAAATCCGAGTAAAAATGGAAATATCAGATGTAGAATGTTGGTAAACTTTTAACTTGGAGAAAAAAAAAAAAAAAAAATGGAAGAAAATTGAGGGGAGCAAATATCTTGAGAACGGTTTAAATTCCGAAATCCTTTGAAATTTCTTTATTCCAAAGGAGAAACTTTTTCTAGTGGTTTTCAAATATTGAGTACTTTCGGGGAAGTTCCCAACATGGAAATCTTAATTAGATTTACACCTTTGGTAGTATATTTTTATTTGGAACGTAAAATAAAAATGACATTTATTGGAAACCTGTAATCAGCAGGACCGAGGTCATTTTTTTTAAAAAAAGAGAAAAGCCCTCTTTGACGAAGCAAAACAATAAAGAGTTTAGAGTTCAACTTACAACAACTCCGACCGTGTTTTGAGTAAAAATATCAAATAAATCTCAAAAAACTTTTATTTTAATTTCCAAAAAATTTTGCAAAAGGTTTAATAACTAAATGAATGTCTTTGGTGACTTTAGATTTTTTTGTATAAGGAAAGATTTTAAATATTTTAATTTTCGTCGGATCGACTTTTTCAAATTTAGATAGAATAAAAAAAGATAGATATCACATCAAGTACTCTATATTATACCTAAACTGCTGAGGAGTAAGCATTTCAATCCTGAGAAGGCAAACGAAAAATTCGTACCTTCGTGAGGGAAATTCTGCGCCTAAGCCTCAAATGGGATATGTATTTTTTGTGGATACCAGGCCCAAGATGTAGCTGCCTCATGCTTAGCGTCCATACGAGTAGGGTGCTGCAATAAAAAAATGACCTGAGAAGCAGTTTCCTCATCTCGTCCATACGAGTAGGGTGCTGCAATAAAAAGTGACGTGAGAAGCAGTTTCCTCATCTTCCCCGCAGAGTTTACACAAAATTTTGTCCTAATAGAAGCCCATATTGTGGCTGTGTTTTCTCAGACTACAATGGCCAGTTATCAGTCCAGTGACTAATCTGAAATTTCTGCTACTGATGGAAAGGATCTCGATAGTAAGGTCGCTGGAAAGGATCTCGATAGTTAGGTCCCTGGATGGTCCTTGTAACATGACCCTACAATGTTTTATACCCGAAACGGCATTCCACCTTTGAAGATAGTTATCAAGTATTCATTCGCAAATGAAATTCTCGGCCTGAGTCATGCTTAGTCCGATCACAGGCTCCGGTCCGATGTATGATGTCCCAGAACCCATTCTTCCATTCAGTAGTATGACAATGCCTAATATTTACATTTATCGCTGAGCAGGTAAGTAGGCACCACATCAATCTACGTCAAAGTAAATTTATTAATAATTTTATTGTTTAATTTACCTTATAGGAGAATAAGGTAACAGTCATGAAAAAATAATAACAATAATAAATTAATAAAAAATGAAATCTCTAAGGTGACATTAGATGAGTGTAATGTAAATAGAGCAACAGACACCTTCCTAGCAAGTCAAGATAGAAGGTTTTTAGGCGTGTGGAGTATGTGGGGAGATATGGGAATATAGTCAACTCAGAGGCAATTCATTTGGTGTTTGGTGACACCTTCCTAGCAAGCCAAGATAGAAGGTTTTTAAGCGTGTGGAATATGTGGGGAGATATGGGAATATAGTCAACTCAGAGGCAATTCATTTGGTGACACCTTCCTAGCAAGCCAAGATAGAAGGTTTCTAGGCGCGTGGAGTATGTGGAGAGATATGGGAATATAGTCAACTCAGAGGCAATTCATTTGGTATGTAGAAATCAACGGAAATTTATGTATAGCTAGTAGGTAATGAGATAAATTATATTTTTTAAAAAATGTAATTCGATATGAAAGATTCCACAAACTAAGCCCAGTCGCTCTTTGTAAGCGATTACAATTTTAATTATTTTATCCATGCGATGGAGAAGCCAAAAACTACATCAAAGATTTTTTTTTTTTTAAATTTGGCTTAACGTCTCTTTAATATCTTACTGGTAATTCAATACGGGGTTTCACCCTCCATTCGCTGGAAACTTGCAAACCAGCTACCAACATTGACCTCACCCAGCCTGGGTTCGGCCGGAAAAATAGCCAGCATCATCTAACGGAAAATGGTGTATTCAACGTGCCATATACGCTGGCTCATCAAGGATCTTGATATTGACATTAAGGTTTTTGTAAATGCTAAATCGCTAAATCACGCCAAATCAATAATGTGATTATACAACAAACAAGCAAAACAGACTCGCGACTTCAAAAAATGTTGGATTGCAAAGGAAGACAACCCTAAGAAGTATCGAAACACTGTGGGTATGCCTCTGTCTCCAGATGTTGCCGTCCATATCACTGAACTCGCTGAATTATAGTGATCCTATCCATAATCATTTCACCTAACTATTGTCTATAATAAATAAGCCCAGTTGGTATACTGACTGACTGATAATCAACGTAGCTCCACGATGGTTAAACCTAGAGACTTGAAACTTGGCACAAAGGTCCCTTTTAGTATGGAGGTGTGTAATANTAGAATTTCTAGGGGGCAGCTGCCCCCCCCTTGCCCCCCCTTCCTGCGCCCATGTTCTGAGACCACAATGTTGAGTGAGGAGCCAAATTTGGTTCAATTAAAAAAAAAGTCTAAAAAATGGGGGGTATTGGGGCCCGAACAATTTATTGAAATGTTTTTTTTTTAAAAAAAAAAAAAAAGTGTGGAATTTTACCATTTGATATTTGTTGTGATATTAGGTATAGAGATAAATTTCCATTTTATCTTATTTTGAGTCATTTCTATGGATATTATAATTCTAATTTTGCTAATGTGATACGACATTTTGCTCCGACAGTATTATTTGCTCATATCTGATGTGAGTGCGATTAGGAGAGGTTTAGGTACCTCCGCTTTGCCTTGTGTAGAATGTCAGGCAGTGCTTTATTTCTTATCAGAGAATTCAATTTTTATTGTTGTAAATCAGTGTAGGATATCAAAATATGTAACAATGTAAAATCAGTGCAGGATACACCCTTCATATAACTAGAAAAATAGATTATTATATCATTAAAATAACAATAGTGAATGTCAAAGGAAATTCTAAGCCGTCTCCGTGGCAGAGTGCGCCTCACACTTGGCTTACACCAAGGAAGTTCCGGGTTCGATTCCTGGGCGGGTCGAAAATTTGAAAAAGGTTTTTTCGATTTTTCTATTTTGTCTTGCTGTGTTTGGGGGTAACTCAGCCTCCTGAGGACAATTGAGTAGCTATTGTAATAGCGCCAAGTGGTAGCANCTCATATATACATAGTTACAAAGGTACACACAAATGTCTGATTTATATATTAAGAAGATGTCGCTTTATTTACAGCTAAATGAGCGCAAATAAAATTATGGCTTCACCTGAGCCCAGGGAGGTATATTCACATTTCGCCATCTAATAAATTATGTGATTATTACAGTAATCCTCTCTTAACATCGTGGATCCTGCACTATTTTCATGTAAATTGCATTTATGGCTTCACCTAAATCAGGTAGGTATTTGTTCACATTTCGCCATCTAATACATTGTGTCATTATTACAGTAATCCTCTCTATACATTGTTGATCCTGCACTGTTTTCATTTAAATTGCATTTATGGCTTCACCTAAATCAGGTAGGTATGTTCACATTTCGCCATCTAATTCATTGTGTCATTATTACAGTAATCCTCTCTATACATTGTTGATCCTGCACTGTTTTCATGTAAATTGCATTTATGGCTTCACCTAAATCAGGTAGGTATGTTCACATTTCGCCATCTAATACATTGTGTCATTATTACATTAATCCTCTGTATATATCGTTGTTCCTGCACTGTTTTCATGTAAATTGCATTTATGGCTTCACCTAAATCAGGTAGGTATGTTCACATTTCGCCATCTAATACATTGTGTGATTATTACAGTAATCCTCTCTTAACATCGTTGTTCCTGCATTGTTTTCATGTAAATTGCATTTATGGCTTCACCTAAATCAGGTAGGTATGTTCACATTTCGCCATCTAATACATTGTGTCATTATTACAGTAATCCTCTCTATACATTGTATAAAATTATGGCTTCACCTGTCTAATACATTGTGTCATTATTACAGCAATCCTCTCTTAACATCGTTGATCCCGCACTGTTTTCATATAAAATACAATTATGGCTTCACCTGAGCGAGGCAGGTATGTTAGCATCTCGCCAGCTAATGTCTACATGCCTCATCAGTACAGTAATACCTTGGTACATGTAGCAGTTAACTCTCTCAACACAGATAGTAACCAAATTGCGTAACTGATCATTTGATTGGTGTAACTCTACACCAATCACATTCCTTGTTTCAACACTATTATCTTGTCTTGTACTTCAGATTCAGCGGTGGAGCGTCAATTTTTATACTCCGGACATGTTCTTCGCGTGTGTTTCTATTTAGGTGGCTCGCGAATTGTAGAATTTGTGGGGAAAATGGAGAGGATTATTGGCAGAATGAATGGAATGATTCAACGAAAAGTCGTGTTACCTAAGAATGGGTGAAAAATGATCAAGGTTGGATGGAAAAATGTTCACAAATTTGGGGTGGCATATCTCGGGGTTTGACTGCAAATTATGACTGGGCATGGATTCAGCCAAGAGAAGACCACAAAAAATTTGTAAACTTGAGTCTGATTTGTGTGTTTGCGGCTCAGTGGACACTTCTTCACCAGAATGAAGGATTGTTTCTTCGTGTGGGTGTGAACAAAGAGAATAGTTAGTGAAGGAGACTTGGTTGGCTGGATTAAGGACTCCTTGAATGTAATATTAACGTAACGGATTTCCAGGCAGGATCTGGTGATCAAGTTTAATGAATAAGCCATGAAAATATTAGGTCTATAGTTTTCTCGCAAAAAAAAAAAAAAAAAAAAAAAAAAAAAAAAAAAAAAAAAAAAAAAAANAAAAACATAATAAACTATGTGCATAGCATTTAAAGGGCGAATGTGGCGAAAGCCGGCAGATCCCCTTTGACCTAAACGAAGGGTTAAATGGAAGGAAGCACATATGAAATTTAAGATTTAATCTCATATGGTAGCAAAATGTATGAGACGGCAGATCAAAATTATATTGTTTGCTGCTAAAGTTTGTACCTGAGAGCAAATATTTAATTTTGGGGTCTGAGAGGTAATTCTGGCCCCAGAAATATGCAAGTCACTAAAATATAATTAGTTCAATAACCAGGGCTGGCTCAAGAGAATTTACCGCTCTAGGCAAAATGAATTTTGCCGTCCCCTGAATATAATATTTAATTTGTTCGTTAATAATTAATATAAATAGTAAAAGTACTCATATTAATATTTTTAATGATAATACTGTATAGTTATCCCTCCTAGTAGTGGAATTCATGATTTTTGCACAAATTTCAATCAAAATCTGGCCATGAATTTTCCACTGGTTAATTTAACAATTCAGAGTCATATACTATTGGTTTTTATGATTGATAATTCTTGTTATGAATTATCAATCATATACACAAAAATGAACGTCTATATATGTATACATTTTTTCATATCCCGTTGAAAATAAAATTTCATTTTGATTTTGCCGCCCTAGGCGGTTGCCTAGTTCGCCTATATGGTAGAGCCGGCCCTGTCAATAACAAATACTTAATAGGTACCCAATAATATTAGGTGCATAGGTAGTTGTTTTCTGTATATTATTTTGCTCCTCCGACCCGTGACGATGTCACCCTCAAGTAAATTTTCACAATCTCAAGTAAGAACTTTTCAATTTTTTTTCTATTTTTGAACGAAATTCTATCTTAGACCCGAAAGTTATTTCTTTTTGCTTAACCGGACGTTTATGTCCAATTTTAAATTGTAGAATATGAAGTAAAATATTTTTCATCATTTCCATACCTCGTATTTGATGGTTCTACCAAGTGTTCTAACGTTTTTAATACTTTTCAACAACATTCTATATTGAGGGGTTTTACCCTCATACCAGCTACCCTCATTGAAATAAGCCTGAGTTGGGGCGAGAATAACCAGTATCGCCTTGAACGTAATTACCCACAAAGTAAAACCTGGACGTTGCTTAAATTCAGGGACCTGGTGTATCAACCTGCCATTGAAGCCGGCTTGTAATATTCCAAAAAAAAAAAAAAAAAAAAAAATGTCATCCCTTCCAAGGCCGTTTATTCTCAATGTTACTTTACTTCCGTCAATTAAATTTCATATTTTAATTATTTTCCACTCGGGTGTACATCTATACACTACTTCTAGTGGGGGTGCAAAAGGTATCAACATTTTGGTTTAAAATAATAAACCTTTATTTTTTTTATTTTGACTTAACGCGTCTTTAACATCTATTGGTCATTCAAGACGGGAGTTTTACCCTCCATTCGCTGGANCGACGTTGCTTAACTTCAGTGGTCTGACGGGAACTGGTGTATTCAGCGTGATATGATAGTTGGCTGAAATAAACCTTTGAAATCGTCACGAACCCCATCCCCCTCAATTTTTTTCTTAAAAAACAAAAACCTAACTTTTTAAGATAGGTGGTAGCTTATTTGGAAGGACTTATTACGTACTATTCTTGAATGCTCCCTCCCTCTCCAAAAAAGGAAAATTAAAATCACATGTTTATAATTTTACTTGTGATTCGGTACAGAGCGGGATTTGGCTGCATCCCTAGAGTGAAATAGGAAAAGCAATTATACTTCAGATTATTTTCTACTAGCTGTTTCGCCCGTGCTTCGCTACGATTCTTATGTTGCTATCTTTGTTTTTCAAGGACAATGAAAATTGGAGGG
>CM022884.1:12346587-12360369 GCA_012654025.1 Pachypsylla venusta | reverse complement strand
TTTTTTTTTTTTTTTTTTTTTTTTTTTTTTTTTTTTTTTTTTTTTTTTTTTTTTTTTTGTGAGATAGGTCTTTCTTGAAATTGTGAGATGTTATCAACTTGAGGGTAACGTCCTCACGGGACGAGTCCATCTCAGCTGAAGGTGCAAAATATTACAGATATCAACACTGTACTATTTATAATTATGTTAGTGACGTCATTATATTGCGACGAATAACATAGTTCTGGAAGCCCATGCCAATTATTAAGCTCCAATATTAGGTAGGTATATGATGACCATTAAACATGTTAGCAGCAAACAAATATTTCTTAAATGATGATGCCACTATTGATTGATTGAAGGGCACTTTTCGAATCCACCTACTTATTTTATAAAATAGGCTAATTTTTATGTAATATTTTTGACTCGAGCATCAACTATTTTATTTAAATCTAATTAATTAATATTCTTAGGTATATACATAGAAATCTTTGGTCATAATCCACTGTATGATAATAATAAATTAATTATTTTAATATTATTATTTAAACTCAAATTTTTACATCTAAGTAACATTTTTGACTATCTAATACTCAACTGGAATTCAAATTATAAGACTCCTCCGTTTTCGTATACAGGATGTAAAAAAGAAAAAAATGTAGAAACAACAAATGTATCTTTGGATGCTCTCAGACATGCGCATAATTACTTAACTTATTGCACATAGCTCTGCAGATAGGACTGGGTACAGGTGTGATGTGATGTGCATAAGATACCTAAGTATAGGGCTGTATGGGACTATGAGAGCGCCCTAAGGCTGGGATCCTACCAAGCGCAAACATGCGCGGAATTAGCTCTCTCGTTTTTGGGGGGGGCACAATATACCTAATAGAAAATTTGGAGATGGGAGAGGGGACTCGTAACGTAGAGACCGGGGGTTCGGGTCCTGGGCAGTACTTTTTAATGCAATGATTATTCGAAGACTTTTTTCAATCGTAAATTACGTTTATTAGAAAATACATATTTTTCTCATAGACCTTGTGTCTAATAAAAAATGCACGTTCTTTTATTTACACCCTGTATAATACACTAATAAATTATAATATTTATTGATGATTACATATGTTCAAGATTTACATTTTATACAAAAATAGAGAGCTGGACGGCTAAATTTAGCAGTCAAAAAGGAACAAGACTGTTAGACTTAGCAGTCAAATAGAAACCAATCTGCTAAATTTTACAGTCACACAGGAGCTTGACTACAGTTTGACTTCTAACTTTGACATTCAAGGAGGAGTTGACTGAGGACTGCTAAAAGTGCTAAAATTATCCCTAAAATAGGAGTCATTTTACTAACTTTAACAGACAAAGTGAACTCAACTAGTAAAGTTAGCACTTAACTGGGTTTACTTTTTGTAGAAGAGGGTAGTAAAGCTGGAAGTAAATATTCTGCTTTTCGAGGACTATGTCGCCAATATATAACTCTGAGAAATTAGAAGCCTGCATGCGAAGCTTACACCATCAGGCAGTCCGAGCACAACAGAATGTTTGCTGACAGTACCTATTCATTGGTACCACTTAGCTTAGTACACCTCAATAACGCCAGCGGTAAGAGGTGTCCATTGAAAAAGCTCCCATACGACTTCTTAACATACCCGACGTTTCTCAACATCCACGATCTGACGAAAACTTCTGAATCCCACGTGCTTAATCTTAGAATTTAGGTGTACAATCAGATTGTCTTGGGTTTGCCTCTTTTCAGTTAAACGTCTCCTTAAAATCTAAGGTAATTTGGGACGGGAGTTTGCTGGAAGCTTACGTACCAGCGTACATTAACGTCACNGGGGGGGGGGGGGGGCGATTACGGTCGGCCACGATCCACGCTTCAGGTAATAATTTTTATGTAGTGTGAACCATATTTATGCATTTTCGTACAATTTTATACACAAATTATTAGGAAGATGATACCTGAATGTGCTCTGTGGGTGGGGGGTCGTCCCTTCGCCCCCCCTGGATCCGTCCCTGAGTTGGTCAGAGTCAGCAGTTAGCTACTTAGCTATCACAAAGACTCATTTGTGGTAACTAAGTAGCTGCGTTCAGTAATTTTACTCGAACGATTTAAAATCGAAAAAAAGTGCCCATTGCGGCCTATAACAAGAGTGGTGTTAAGAAATAATGCTGACAACACTTGGCCTTTGAGATTCATTATCTGAATTTGCAGCACTTCCCGAATTAGAATGCACAATATGGTGAGGCGAGCCTTCAGAATGAATACCAGCGCCACCTGGAGGTGACATTCTTTCAGATTTTACGCTGATAATTTGATCGTAATAAGTTTGTAAGTGAGATGCTGAATTTGAATAAAGATTATTATATGCTGACAGAACACTTGCTGAATCTTGTGGTGTTGACGATGAATAACTAGTTGGAACAGAGGAGGTACGAGTGAAATTGATGAGATCGGCAGAAGCAGAGGCTGGAAACAGAAGACAATTATAATGAATACGTTGTTGTAGTTGGTGATGTTGTTGGTGGTGGTGTAGCAGTTGTCCCCTTAAAATCAACTGCTGTCTGGGACAGCCTGTCCCCCCATTTTGTAGATTCAGGTTTGGAAAAATGGTAGATTAAATTCTGAGGATACTGGGAAGATTTTTGATGGAATTGTGATAGTACGTATTCCAGCTGGTCCTGATAGTGGAACTGGCTATCGTGAGATCAATACTGCTTTAATTTGTGTTTTTTTTTGTTTGTTTTTTACCTTTTTATACCCGATGACACTCGAACTCTTTGTTCGATTCTTATTACCCTGATGACACTCGAACTCTTTTTTCGATTCTTATTACCCCGATGACACCCGAACTCTTTGTTCGATTCTTATTACCCCGAACCCGAACTCTTTGTTCGATTCTGATTAAATTTTATACGAACATTTATTATGTTTGCACCAATACATTGATACCGGTGGTCATAGTAAAGCTAAGCTTCGATCAAAAACTAATTCCAGGTTGTCCTGGTGCTTTGTATTTCCTGCCTAAAATACAGGAGGTAAGGAATACAAAGTTTCACAAATTTCGGAATGTCTGAAGGAATATTTGTGTTTTTCTGACCATGCAATATGAAGTCAATAAGGACGATTCCGCGGAAGAGAGTCCATCGCAGTCGCACCAAACTTTAAAACTGCTCGGTTAGGACCTTTGTGCTATGCGTATACTTACAGTGATGATGATCAAGAGTTTGTTTCAACATATTTTTAGTAATTTCATTTTTGCCACCTTTGGGTTTCCGCTTTCTCGTCTGAAAAAATAAAAAAATAAATAAGAATTAGAACCGTAGAAGAGTCGAGAATCATCTGCAAAACTTGAGGCTGCAGTCTCACACATCCTGGCTACCATCGGACACGATGATGCCACTAATGAAATATGCTTAATACAAAGCATTTGCTATAGTAAAATCATTTGCCGTTGTAAAAGGAAATGTTATAGTAAAAGCATTTGCTATAGTAAAAGCATTTGCTATAGTAAAAGTATTTGATGTATCTTATGAAACTGTGTCGATTTAGATACAGAACAGCCTAGTTCCGTTTCATGAAACAACTGAATTTAGCGTGAAACATCTGGATCTATACTTGATAGTCAAACCCAACAAAGAAAAAAAAAGTGTATCACGTTTTAGATCCTCTTAATTCCAGTTTCATCCTTGTCGATATCAAATCAGTGTTTCGACACTTCCTAATGTTCGAAATAGTAATAAGATCCATCTATCCCAATACTAAAAAGAAAGGTACCCACCTTCAATTCGGGGAAGGTCGTTCCGAAGATAATAGCCATTTCTGAAGTTTTGATATCATTTCTTTACCATTATGCGAAGTATTTCCACATAATGGTATAGGAATTGTGATTTTTTTTTTTTTTTTTTTTTTTTTTTTTTTTTTTTTTTTTTTTTTTTTTTTTTTTNCGTACAAATTTATCTTCGTTGGAGACGAAATTAAATATTTGTCCACCCAAGAGTGAAATAACTTACTTGTATACTTTCTTTCTTCATTGCTAAAGGTCTTACAACTCCATGTAACTTATAATAAAGTCCGCAAGCATTGCAAACTGGTTCGCCGCATGTATTTCTTCGCCATAGCGATGTATTCCCCGTGCTACAATTAGAACATATTAGTCCCATACGACGATTAGCGGTCTGGAAATGAGAAAAACGATGTGGAAATTAGTAACAATCAGTGTCCACCAAATTGTCAGAGGAGAAGAGATTTGTGGAACTTATTGCAAAGCCTACAAGTTTAACACATTGATAACCGGGCGCCGAGAAGGGCACTTTTGCCTCTTAAGTTGACCAACACTTTGATGAAATTTGGTAAATAGACTCCGCTTGGGGTCGGATTGTGTCCTGAAAATATTTGGCACTCTCACTCACATATAGGTAACAGTTTTTTTTTCAATCTAAGAATTCTGAATCTTTTAGTATCTACCTAAAAGTAGTGCTCTTGCTCTAGTGGGTATCACATTGGCTTTGCATTTGGGGAACCCGAGTTCAATTCCCGGAGGGGTCGGAAAATTCTCCACTAAGTGCTTGTGATTAAGGGGTACACTCAGCCTCGTGAGGACGATTGAGTAGACTCATATGTGAGTAGAGACAAGTGGCGGCAATAATAGATTAAAAAATTTTGGTTTGGTAGAAAATTGAGGGGATTATTAGTACACATGGTTCTTAGTAATGCTGTGATACCCACAAAAATTGTTAAAATGTCGTTGGGCCTTACCACAAAGAAAATCTACACACACTCATACATAATGTTTTGGTACCTACATAGATATACCAAAATTTTTGTATATAATTTTACCCGTAAAGAACTTTGAATTCTTATTACCTAAATATTTTAAGAGATAATTTCCCAAACGTGAGAAAACAATTATTTTCACACCTAATGACAAAAAAGCTTTTAGTTTCCAAAAAGGTAAAAAAAACGATACATTTAGGGGCGCCAGCCACCATCTCTATCATCAAAATTGGGACATGAGACAGATTTAAATATTGACACAAGTGCGCGGTATATTGGGACAAGTGCATGAGAAAGTGACAAAATAAAAGGGACGTGAGATATTAGGGACAAAAAAACAACAACAAATAAATCACTATTAAACTCACAACATACAAGCGTGCAAATGTAAATAAAAAAAAAAGACCCTAAAAATTAGGTTCCTATGTTAATACCATAAAGAGGTTCAATATATATGTTCACTTACCTACCCAGTACCCAGATCGTAGACTCAACGTGGCAAAAAATACAAAGTTTAGTAATAGAGACCAAAATAAACCTGCTAATTTACGGTCTGCCTCCGGGGAGGAACCTATAAAAATATTTTCCTCTATTTGGTAGGAAATTTATGATCTATATCTAAGGCCGGCCATACACGCACCGATAAGTCTGTGCAGACTTGTCTGCGCAGATAAGTCTGCACAGACTTATCGGTGCATGTATGGCCGGCCTAATGCCCATTTTAGACAAAGTTAAATGAGTGATCGTGCAATCGAAGCATGGGCTATAAAAATTTCCTAACCGCTCTGAGTGGTGGCAAATAGTATTGACAGCCAAGCCAGAAGCCAGGACTAACACCTGAAAATGATTATCATGGAAGGTGATGCTGTTTTGTTGTTGTGTTGTTGTCGTTATTACTGTTTTTGTTGTTAATATTGTTGTTGTTATTGTTTTTTTTTTGTTTGTTTTTTTTGAGTAGAGTATTTTCATTAAAAAAAACAATTGAAATTCCGAGGAGGTCTGGACCATAGATATATTATTTTTAAAAAAACTGAATTTGGATATAAGTGTGAGACTTAGCCTTTTGTCTTTTGTAGTTCCATGGCGAATTCGTAACCGATTGAAGGCTGTCGACTCAATTCAATGATGGACATAATAGTTGAACAATAGCGTGGGGTAGTAAACTGAGACACGCATGACTTGGGGTATTTTTTTCTTGGTTGATTCCAAAGTGACCAAATGAAATTTTAGCACCTTGATTTGTCAACGTCTGTTTGTCTGTATGTCTGTCTACTCGTTCCGCGATAACAAACCTTTTTAAGGCACGATAACTGTTGAATGCTTTTCTGAATTGTGGGAACAGTTTTAAAAACATGATTTTTATTTTCACGTTTGTCTGTCTATTTTTACCACCATAAGTAACAAACGTTTTGTCTAATTTTGATGAAACTCATTATAAACATTCAATACCAAGCCCGTATCCAGGATTTTATTTCGAGGGGGTCATGTAAAGGAAGTTTTACCATATAGGGATTATAGGAAAAATCAAACCTTTTCAAAATTTCGGGGGGGAGGGAAGGATTGATCCCTTAAAACCCTGTCATGGATACGGGCCTGTTTAATATGTTCAAGGAATTAGAAGATTGATTTTTAGACTCTATTCGGCAAGCAGGAGCCTTTTGGTTGCCCATTTATTTAAGTGAGATCTATATCTACAGTTTACAAACTAGAAGTTATTTCGTCACCTTATTTTAGAAGGGGACTAACTCGAAATTTTTCAAAATCGGGCTTTTTGTCCCGTATAATGTAATATATCAAGGCGCGTCCAATGGTATGATCAGAATTGAATTAGCTCTTACAGTTTTCGCTAGAGAGCTTCCTCCTTCAGAGAGCCAATTTTTTTTGTTTCTATACTGCCTTTAATTTGTTTATAGCATGGGGGATCATTATAGACTTTGATCTATTTAATACAGAAGAGGTCCAATTGTGGAGCTGTAAAGAGCCAACTTTGATGATTTCATGCATTTCTAATGTATTCTTAAAGACGCAGACATCCATTTCAAAATAGATTTCTGCAGTATTGATTAAAACTGTTCCTTATAATAGGTACAAAAACGATAGCCTTTTTTGGAAGGGTTTTTACAAGTGGAATAAAGAGATTACAGGTTTTTTTAAAGGTAATAAGATATCCTTCCTTATGTCTTATTTTAAATGAAAATTTAATGAAACCTTTAATCCAAGCCGTCTGCAAGATATAAAAGAAAACGTAATATATTTCTTTAAAAAAACGGTTTTTTTACTCTCCTGTAAAATTTGTTTGTTTTTTTTACTTAGGCCCTTTCTGAAATAAGGTGACGATTTATTTAACATACAATCTCAACACTAACCTGTCTTCGAGGCATTTTCTCTTCATGCTGATGATTTGAATTTCTTGTATTTAAACTTGGTACATGATAACTTTTATAGAAATCCCCAGACGTCGCAGGTACGGATGAAGACGCACTTGACAATGTCCCAGAACAATTTCCTGACGCCACTGGAAAATTGAGTGCAAAACAAGACACGTTTTTTTGTTTAGATAAAAAAAAAATAGACGAAAAAGCACAACAAGAAGAAAAATAATGAATGACACATTATTATGAAATCCATCAGATTTCCCTCAGACAAAAAACGATACTGTAAAGAGTATAACTAATACAAGAAATATTGTAAAAGAAAAGATGACAAATTGATCATGAGTGGGCAGCTCATGAAATGATGAAATATTTATATGATGGTCACAAATAACATGAAAGATATGAAATATTTATTTAAAGATAAGATTTTGTATTTTACTAAATTAAATGTTTGTTTTTTTAAAAAACAAAAAGACTGACAGATTGTTGAATGAAAAGTTCATGCGGACGATTTAAGAGGATTTCTACAAAAAGTTTTGATAAAATGAAAGGTAAGAAAATAGGAAACTTACGGATTTGTTAAGAGTTGAATTGAACCTTTATTATGGTCCGTATGACTCATCTCAGGATATACCTCAAAAATTCACTCACTAGGTATCCTCTCAGTGGTTCTAAAATTCAATGTAATGACAGATTTTCCAAAAATCTCATTACCAGAAGGCAATGGGTACACAATTTGTGTAAATTTGACTGAAAATTTACCTTTACTCATGATGTTTTTATTTTTAATGTAGAAATATTCTTCACTATTAGGTACAAATGAGTTACATCCATACATACATAGTATAAATACCACCATGTTTGAAATCGTGTTATAGATGGATTTGGGCACCTCTCTCCAAAATATATACGTTACACGTTATTAATAAAGAATTACGTACCTGATGACAATGTGTGAAATATTTATTTAAATAGGTATATTTAACAATCCATCAGCCCATGCATCAATAAATACAAAATCTTACCTCCGGCAACTGGTTTCTCAATAAAGAAGAATAAAATTTGATTAAAAAAATTGACTAGCACTAAGTTAGTAATATCAATGTGTTCGATGGCGACAAAATGTCTAAATTTGGATGCCGCTTCGATGGGAGACCAAATTATATGAGACTGTTTTGAATAAATTGTTTTAGTTGAAGTTTTACTCTTCATTTATTGAAAAACTTAGTATAGTTGGTATATAATTTAGTATAGTTGGAATTACGAAAGTTGAGACACCAGCCAGCGTCATTAGTTCCCATTAGATGATTGGAGTTTAGCAACGTATAGCGGGGTTTTACCAAGTAGGTGTCCATATAGGTTGCCGATCTCATGATGCTGGGTATTTTTCCCGCCCAAACCAGGCTGGGTGGGGTCAATGCGGATAGCTGATTTGTAATTTTCCAGCGAATGGAGAGCATATCCCCCGTCTCGAATGACTTCGAATGTTAAAGAGACGTTAAGGCGAAATAAAAGTTGACAGACCGCTGTTGCCAAAAAGGAGTTTATAGATACTTCCTGTGATGTATTGAAAGTAACAGCGACAACTTTGTGTTTCCTCAAGCTCATATTTCTTTCGTAATTCCAACTATATTGGCCTCAAGAGACCGTAACATAACATCGGTACATACAATTATAACATGTGAACGAGAAATGACGCCAAATCCCTAAATATTTCCACAAAAAATACTACCAAGACTACAACATAATAAACGAGAAATACCCAAGAAACTCATTCCAACATTTACTAGCGAAAAATTCGGGTACTCAATTTCTAAGAACATAATTTTTAGCTATTTTTTTGATGATTGGTATAAGATATTATTTATGATATCTAGTGAAAGCTAATATTACAGACTGTCAAAATCAGTATTTTGATAGTCCGCCTCCTTGTGACATTTCTCTGGTCTGTTTGAGTTGCCAACGTGGTGTTGGCTGTTTCCCGGGACGCACTGTGATTGGTTCAACAAACAAAGTGCATTTAAGTAATGTCAGACTTTACAGTACTCTAGTGTGCGTCTATTTGCGTGGCCAAAGTCCCTTTGGTGTTAATTTGTCATTATACCAAAACAGGAGAGTTAACTAACTGACCGGTCTGAATATTAATTAAGCTAACCTCGCGGTTTTAATAAAAAAACATGCCAAAGTTGCTCCAAAAAGAGCAAGTGTAAAAACTGAGTAGCCCGAAAATTTCGTTCATATTAATCAAAATACATATATGTGTTGTTGGCGTGGATCACTAACCAATCGTCGTGGTTGTTTGACCAAAGGTCGATTCATTCCATTCATTTTATGATAAAGTCCACATGCATTGCAAAGATAATGTCCTGTACCATCTCGTCGCCAAAGTGGCGTCGAAATAGCGCCACAATTAACACATTCCCGTCCTTCGGTGAAATAATCTAGATCTTCCACTAGAAAACATAAAAGGAAAGACAAAGAAGAAAAAAAGAAAAAAAAATTGACATAATAATAAAATTGTAAAAATATTAAATTAACAAAGTGACTAAATTAACAATAATTAATTAAATTAACAATAGTTAAGGAACGGTGTGTAAAATGGGCCATATTGCGAAAACTTTGATAAAACCCTGGTGTCCCTGATCAAAGTATTCAAATGACTGAAAAGAGCAATTCCATTCTTGGATTAGGTAGGGATGTTGCGATATTATCGATATCGTTAAATATCGATATCGTTAAATATCGATATTTTCTTTCGATATTTGCGATATTTATATCCATATCAGGGATTCGATAATATCGGAAGAAAAATGTCAATATCGATATCGAATCAGAATGTCATAGGAAGGGTCCTAGAGCATATCAGATCCTTTGTGTTGTATTAAGTGAATTGACACTTCCTCCTCTATTTTCTTCTTTTTATTGGAGTTCTTCTTATCAGAGGGTTGTGGAAATTATTCTATTAAAACGGGTTTTATTATTATTAATTTACATTTGTTGTTTTTAAAGTAATCATTATCTGTAGAGTAAACTAAGCTAGCAAAGTTTAAATATAGCTTCAATTCTCAAATCATAACTTTTTCAACTGGAATCCGAACCG
This sequence comes from Pachypsylla venusta, assembly GCA_012654025.1. Classification (NCBI taxonomy): domain Eukaryota; kingdom Metazoa; phylum Arthropoda; class Insecta; order Hemiptera; family Aphalaridae; genus Pachypsylla; species Pachypsylla venusta. The sequence continues at coordinate 12,350,132 of CM022884.1, read as the reverse complement.
ACATCTTTCGATATTACCGATATCCATATTTCCTTTGCGATAATATCGCGATATCGATACCGGAAAAAATATCGATATCGGATATCGCATAAAGACAAATATCGCAATAACCCTATGTTTAGGTAGCTACCTAAGAACAATGATAAATATGTAAATTGGAACAAACAATATTCAAACGTTTTGGTTATATATACAAAGTGTAAGAGGAAATTTCCATGATCTCTGCCGCCTCCACGAGTCGCAAGAAAGTTCATCAGAAATCTTCTATTCGAAAATGAAGTTGGTCTGTCAATTTTTTATTACAAATTCTATTATATTTTTGTCAATTCCATGTATCAATTAAATTTTAATAATTATTTATTTTATCATCATCATTGTTTTTTAACTCGTTTGTTACTTGGAATAAAAAAATAGACACTTGAGTGAGGTTAAACCCTGAGGCATTTTCTACCACCTAACCCTCATAGCTCTATTGTTATGTGATTATTAAATACATATCTTAGGATTGAACCCATGCACTCCTGTTTACCAGATGAGCGCTTAACCACTATGCTACTGAAGCTGTTACTTGTAATATTATCTACAGCCCATGTTGTTGTAGCTACAGAAATTAAACAACATGGAGAATTCAAAAATGCAAAGTTTAAAAAGGATCCCGTAATACTGAATAGCTATGGCTCATTCTAGAAACTTCTCCTTAAATATCAGTTCTACTTTGACACACATGTTAGAAATATTTGTTATAGATTTTATTTTGGAAAAATTTGAAATAAAAAATTTAATCAATACATTTGACTAGCCTAGAATAGTAGTCAGCCTCAAACCTTGAATGTCTCAATCATGTTAAGGTTTGAGGATGTATTCGACAGAACAACAATAAATGTCATTAATAGAAATGTAGACAAAACAACCCTGAGGGGGAATATATTGTTAATGGAGTGATTATTGTAGACATTATGCTAGTCTGTATATTATGCGTAATATTAGAGTTGATCTAGACATGTTTGGAAAAACCATGCCAGACATCCAGACAATGCGAGATGATTCTCATGATATGTATTTGATCAGAAATCAAATACATATTCAGTATTGATTGAATGTTACGCAACACTATCCGTACATATCATTAAGAACCTTAAAGACATAGACTTTCTGTGTGGTGTGGTGAAAAATCATTAAACGAACATTAGTGTTAATACCATTTTTTTGTTCACTTTTCGTGGCGGTATGGCGATAAATTTCATATACCTTGACCGATTTGGATGAAACTTCGTATGGTTATCATTCTATTCATACAATCAGCTGATTTATTTTATGTTATAAGGTTGGGCCACCAGGGACTAAATGGTGTCTATTTTAAGTGAGTGAGGCCTAATATACTAGTTAGATAATTGAATGCAGTTTCTTAAGGTTTTGTTTAGAAAGTAATTATGGAAATTGCTCATTCATTTTTGGGACCTACTGGGCTACCGACAGCCTCATGAAAGCCAATATATTTATTTGAGTGTGTTCATCAGTCAGTGATGTTTGGAACTCAAGTAAGTAATTCCGTACCCAATAGTAAAAATTTCCGTATTTTTAATGACATTTCCGTACATGCTTTAAAACACTGCAAATTGTATAACCCACCTATTCATGAAGAAGTTATAAGTGTTATTAGACAGTTTTTGTACATCTTGTAAGTTTCCACGAAATATTAGTGAGTATTACCACGAAAAAAACCTCGTTAACGAAAAGGACAATTCCACGTTTCTAGTGGTTTCTTTCGTTAAGAATTTTTTTTTTCGTGATTACGCGTAAACTCATGATTATGGTAAATGTAAGTCGGACGAAAATCCGTTACTGTACATGCGCGCGCATGAGAAGAATGCATTTTGGTCAACCATTATAGGTTGATCAATCTCAGTGGCCGAGTGGTAAACACAGTAGACTTGTAATTAGGCGGTTTGGGTTCAAGTCCCAGTCTCTAGGCACCAGATTCCTTAGTTTTCCGTACATTTCACGTACGGATTAGACTTCTTTCCGTATGCCGTACCCAGGTCAGAATTTCCGTACAAATACGTATAAATCCGTACGCCGAATATCACTGTCATCAGTTCACAGAACTACTAGTAATATTTTATGTGGTAGTTGTTTTGCAAGTTTCTCAAATGACCCGTTTCGAATGACCAATAGATGTTTTTTGATGACCAATAGATGTTGGGAGCAACGTCAATGTGAGACAAATCCACTGCAGTTCTGCGAGGAGGCGCTTTTCCTGTTAGACCCAATTTAGGAATGGGTAAAGGTTCGGTTACAAGTGGTATCATTGTTCTCAATGTAAACATCCCCCGAACCAAAGGCAACGCCATCAAAAATGTGGAACGCTTCAAGATTTTGCGCAGGGGTCATGCTAATCTTCTCCGTATCGTTCAAATTTTAATATATTTAGAGACGTTAAGCAAAAAAAAAAAAACTTTTTCTTGTAATATTCATTAATATTTTTGAACTGAATGGCGATAAAAAATTCCCCATCATTAGCCTAAAATTAATAAGGCATAAAATTTGAGAAAAAAAATCGCTAATTCAACCATGTTGGATGATTCTTTGGAATTTGTTAACATCCACCAAAAATTAATTATTCTGCACTCTCTTGACAGCAAGAGGATTCTAATTTCTTGTAAATTACTTTGCCTTCTAATTAAGCATGAGAATTGGGGAATCATTAATACATTCATTTCTTAATTGTTCTTATACCCACCCCCTACCAAAAAACACTTTTAGGAGAATCTTAATCCAATTAATCATTTGGACAAATCAAATGACAGAATTATCACATGGACAACGTGACCTTTCTTCATTAATCAAGGAAATCAACGTATGCTATATCTTGTCGCTGAAACCATTGGTATCTGTCATTTGCGAGATTTGCTATTCTCTGAGAATGTGTTATATACCGGCTTGGTGTGAACGCGGAATTACTTCAAACCCAATAACGACTTACTAGGTTCCATAGTAAAAAAATAAATCATACTTGAAAAAAAGAAACTCTGCCAATGTGACACATGGGTTTATTATTTTTCTGGCAAAAAATAATAAACCTTTTTTGCCCCCCCCCCGCCCAAAAAAGTGCGGGGGGCGGCAAAAAAATNCCCCAAAAAAAAATTGGGGGGCAAAAAATTGAGGGAGGGGGGTTCTCGTTATGATTCAATCTGGGGCGTAATTAGACCCTAAATTTGACATACCTACCAAAATTTGAAGTTTCTGGCTCTTATACCATTCTCTTTTTAGACAGGATTAATGAAAACCGCTTTAAAGCGGTAAAAACCGCCAGCGGTATATTTGATTGAACACAAAAGTTTTGGAGCTAACTGAGACCCTAAATGTGACAAACATACACAATTTCAAATCTCTAGCTCTTACCATTCTCCATTTAGACAGCAATACTGAAAACCGTTAAAAAGCGGCTAAAATCGCCAAGGGTGTATTCGATTGCACCCACAAGTTTTGGGGCACAATTAGAGATGAGATCAGATGGGACCTATATACCAAATTTCATCCAAATC
>CM022884.1:12312169-12332920 GCA_012654025.1 Pachypsylla venusta | reverse complement strand
AAAAAAAAAAAAAAAAAAAAAAAAAAAAAAAAAAAAAAAAAAAAAAAAAAAAAAAAATATTTATATATTAATAATAAAATTAAAATATCTATGTAATTTAAAAATCAAAGTTATTATTTTTTGTTTTATTTAAAAATCTTTAACGCCTTTAATTATATATTATTTTTTTGGAAAAATGATTAACTTAATAATTACCTAAAGATAATAATATTTTCATAAATTCTAAAATTAAAACATAATAATAAAATATTTATTTAGTAGTTTTTATCTTTTGCATTTATACTTTCCGTTTTGTTTTAATAATAGATAATAATGTTTTTTTATATTTATTAATTTAACTTTATACAAAGGTACTTTTTAATCTTTGAATAATATGTTAATTATAAGTGTTAAAAAATATTAACTTTTAAATAAATTAAAACAAAACACCAAAAACACTATTTATAATTATTTATAAAGAAATTGATGATGAATCGAATGATTCGAAACTAGTTTCTTTATAAATAGTGTTTTTGGTAAGTGTTTTGTTTCAATTTATTCAAAAGTACTTTCCCTAAGCCTATCTAATACTTAGGCTTCTAGCAAGACTATCTTTTGACTAGTGGGAAATCCTAATAAAAAATGCTTCCTAAGAATACTAATAATGTATTTTTTAATTAAGTTCTATAAATAATATCTATTTTTTTAGGAAAAAAAATAAAATCATCCATTTATAAATTTTCGTTCGTCTGGGAGATTTCTCTCAAAGTTTAGAAAAAAATCAATAATAATAAGATATAGATTAAATGATTAATATTTAAAAAAGAGGAAAAAGTTTTCTTAACAAACTTATACATTAAATGGTTAATATTTTTAAATAATATTATCTTTTATTTTAAACTATTAATTTGTTAATAATTACCTATTTTCTATCTTTCTCTTTCCCCGATTAGTTAATATAATTTCACTTATCAGCAGCATAGAAGTAAAACACTGATTGCAAACTTAACCTAATCTACAGTCATCTGTCCAACTGATGCTGAGAACGTTTTAGCAAGATTCTATTTTTGTTATTGTTTTTACTTTCTGCGTTTGTTATTATTCGAACAAAAAAACAACAAATTTCTTTGTTACACTATACGTGAGATTTTAATGAAAACAAATGAGTTGAACCAAAGATTCAACTTGTTCGATTTGTGGATTCATAAATGGTTTCGCTTTCTTTGCAAAAAATTTGGTATGCAATGAAAAAGTTCGAAAAATTGTGTACGGCTCGTGAGAAAATTTTAAAGGACTTGTGGACAAAAGCCTCCCATAGAGAATGAATGTTTAATATACCGAAAAAAACGTCCTTATAATAGGCAATTGCATCATAGTATCCTAAGTCGGATCGACTTTAAATTTGCTCCAAAAGATAGCATCACAGTCAGGTTCAACGAGGAGGGGGAGAAATTGAGAGAATTCCCCCAGGCCCGGGATTTCCTTAGAGGCCCGGTGAGAAAATTATCATAATGAAATTTTTCAAGTTTTTTTCTGAATAATAAATCAATCAAAAAGTTTTGAAAAATTTTCAAACACAAAAAATCAGAAGTTTTGCAATAGTGGGCTAATATAGGACAATGGCTATTGCAGGACATTGATGTCACAATATAGTACGACCCTTCAGCTTGTACAGCAATCATAAATTTAATACTGGTATATTTCGTAAACAGTAACATCTCAAAATCGAATTATTTGTTGCCAAGAAGAAACGTACGACACCTTTTCACATCAACTACGTGAACTGCCTACTTTTACTATTATTTACATAATAAGTATCTCAACTTTTAATTTAAATGGATTTGTATTTAAATTTCTATGTTTTGCTAAGGATAATTCCTTAGAGCCCCATTTTTACAGTGTGCGTTCTGATCTAATAAGATGGTAGTCCGGTGAACTGTGCTCCTGGCTCAAATAGAAATAAGGAACAGAGTGGCCTAATAGAGGACGAAACTAATTATTCTGAAATTTTTGATAGGTATTGGATTCTATATGAGAGTTGGCTCTAAAAATCTTTAAATTTTTAAAAACATAATAAGCATAGTCATCAAAGCATTACAAGAATATACAAAAAACACTATAATTGTATATTAACGTCATTAAAAGGGCTCTATAGTATATATGCATACTAAGTTACATAAAAATCGGACCTCGTGTTTGAAAGGTTTCGTGGAACAAAGAAGTAAACAGACGTTTGAATTGTTTGAAGAAAAATCGTGGGGTTAAAACTAGACCTCACTTGTTTCGATCTACACCAGCATGTGCTGATGTAAGTATGAGTCAGAAGGCACCAGATGACCTTGAAGAAGAACTACTATGAAGGTCAAACCGAAAGAAAAGTAAAATTGAAATAACTATTATTGATATAATAATCAGGAGTCCAATTACAAAACAATGAAACCCATTGTGTACAATGGAGAGAAGACAATTGTCGGAGGTATTGCTGTCGGAGTGACTCACAAAAATTCTAGTAGTTATGTGAACTGAAGACCTCGCTTAAAATGACGACCATTTGGGTCCAAAATTCAGGCAAATCTATGAATTTAGAGAATTTTCATACCAAAAATCATCAAAATCAGATAAGGCGTTAATTGGCGAGTTATTGTGGTAAAGAATCAGATACCTATCTATTTGAACAAAATCAATCATGCGCGGATTTAGAATATTGGAAGTTATCTTTCCCAAATAGAATGGATATTTGCACATATTTGACCTCAATGCATTCGCAAAATAAGATTCAGACAAAAGGAACGTTTTTTGTGTTCGACATAAGACTTTATATATACCTACCAGAAATGAAAATAATGAGAAATACCTGGCTCCTGGCTTTATGTTCCCCTAAGATTCAAGTTGCTCAAGGCCGTACCCGCAGGGGGGGCCGAGGAGTCCAGACCCCCCGAAATTTCATTATTTTTTTTATGTTTAACTTATGTAATATTGTAAGATGTAACTCACCATCACCACCACCACAACAACAATATCATCACCTTCCATGATCATCATTTTCAGGTGTTAGTCCTGGCTTGACTGTCATCAATTTTTTGGACGCCCCCCGAAAAAATATCTCGGGTACGGCCCAGAAGTTGATCATTTTCTTGAAATAATTCAGTATCGCTTTCTTTGCAAAATAATGATTCAAAAATAGTTTGGATAAAATGAAAATCCCTGATAGTGAAACCCTTTCTTTAGAATAGCAACTAGAATCCCAATAAAACCCATGTAAGTAAATACCAAATTACATCGATTTTTTTAATAAAAGATTGCTATATTTTATCAAATGAAATCAAGGAAAAATCTAGAGAAAAATCGTTTTTTCTAACGAAAATATACTTTCCAGATTCGCTAGAATTTCTTAAATGAAAGCATTGGCTGCCATCAAGGTAAAATCATTTTTCGAAAGGAATAAGATTTACAAATAATATTTTTACTAACAGGGTCACAATAATTTCGAAAATGAAATCACTTGGAATTAGAGAAAAATCGTTAGAAACCAGGATTTTAAAACAATATAATTTCCGGGGTAACTAATATTTTCTAAATAAAATCGTTAGCCATCAAGTAAAAATCATTTTTCTAACGGAATCAATATTTCAAAACAATTATTTACTTATAATTTCTAGAAACAATTATTTGTTTTTGCAAATTTATTGGATATTAAGATTGTGTCAGCAAATTAAAATCCCACTTCACGAATGCATAATGAAGGGGGAATAAATAACAATTTAGAAAGAATATCAGCAATTAATCTTTGAAATCAGCAGTTAACCTGTTCAAATAAGATTTATGCTGATTTGAATATATTTGAAGTCATAACTATTCTCGAGATTAACCCTTTTAGATGAAAGTGCATATGGGATAAATCAACAGATTTACAAAAATGTTTTTTTTTTTTTTACGTTTAAAAAGAAAGTTTAAAAAAGTTTTGGCAAACTACTCATTTTCTTGTCTATATATGTACATGGATATTTTTACAATGAATTAAATATAAATAATTCAACCAGCGTCTATGGCACGATGAATACACCAGTTCCCGTTAGATCACTGAAGTTAAGCAACGTCCAGCGAGGTTGGGTGGCCACGTGAGTTCGTGCCCTCGTGATGCCCTGATGCCTATTTTTCAGGCCCAAACCAGGCTGGTTGAGGTCTATGTAGGTATCTGGTTTGCAAGTTTCTAGCGAATGGAGGGTAAAACCCCTGTCTTGAAGGACCAGTATATTTTAAAGAGAGGTTAATCCATTAAAAAAAAAAAAAATGTATATAAATAAATACTGAACATTTTTACAGGAATAGCTCTTGTTATGTTCAGTTCGAGATTGAAATGACGAATAGCTTTGCAAGATATACCTACTCGTACCGCATTCTATATTAGGTTTTCTCTGTTAGGACCCATGCTAGCTTTCCCCCTGTTCACACTGGTTTGTTTTAGTTTTAACCTGCGTTTAAATTATTTACACGCAAATATCTTCTGTAAGAGTTAATTGCTCGCATTTAAGATTAGGGCTCTTCATTATATGCGGAACAAAATGACGCATGATATTCTGAATTTCAAGATTTCGGAATCTGTAGCGATCTCCTTCAATTTAGATGTGAAATTAAAAAATGAGAAGGCAAAAGGTTTTTCAATGTTGAATACTCGTTAGATCACCGATGTTAAGGAACGTTTGTTCATTATTTAGTATTATTTTTCAGTCTTGTGAGGAAACAGAGAAGATGTTGTTAGTTGTTACCGTCACCGAAACGGTAACTGAAATTTCTATTAAGTGTGAAATCAGCAATTAAAATTTCAGAACAATGCATGACGTCATTTATTATTTAATTTATCGGATAAACCTATATTCTGTAATATGCAAGGCACCGCATGTTTTCCATGTGTTGCTCGTGCGATTTAGGTGCCAGGTATGTAATACTGATTTCTGTGTATTCGATATTTGTTATTTTTGGAATGCTGAAAGCAACTTTCTTAACACATCCTATAGTGGTATGTGTTAACTAAAGTCTAAAGTGTGTTTGTTTGTTGGTTTTTCTTTCTTTCATGGAGCAACGGATATGTCTGTTTTTGTATATGCTGATTATTTATTGGTATATTAATGGGTCTAATGGCTATAAAAGTTTTTTGTCTTTGCGACATCTAAACCTTTGGAGGCAAGTTTTCTCTAAAAACTACTCAAAGCGAAAGACTGGAAGCGTGTTATCTCCATAATCCACGCTATTTATCAGTACGAAAAAATGCACACCCTAGAATCAAACCCAAAACCATGAGTACTAATATAAAATTGAGAGTATTCTGGTTCCATTCCTCGGTATATTAAATATATTTTTTCTAATTTGGCTTAACGTCTTTTTACATCTATTGGTCATTCGAGACGGAGGTTTCACCCTCAATTCGCTGGAAACTTTCAAACCAGCTACCCACATTGACCTCACCCAGCCTGGGTGGGGCCGAAAAATAGCCAGCATCACGAGGCCGTGAAACCAGGTGGACACCCACATGATACAACCTCGTTGCCTAACTTCAGTGATCGAACGGGAACTGGGGTATTCAACGTGTCATAGACGCTGGCTATGGAATATTTTGATATAACTACCTATTTATAAATATTAAAACCAGAGTGAATTACTTAGGCCAAAAAGTATTCCACAGAGTCGGGAAAAAATGTATTTACACAAAGTTGCGGACCTCATCTAGTTTGCCAAACGATTCACCCAATGAGGTTGTGTTCAGCTTTAACACGACAAAATTAATTTGCGCGTCTGGTTTGCCTTTTTCTTGCCACAATTTTGTGCCACTTCCGAAGCTTTATCCATCCAATTTTGATAAAATTGGGTATGAAATTATATTCAAAGAATTATAGCGAAATAGTTTTTTGACCATATTGGACACCCGGGGTGCCAAATGGGTACCATTTAACAGAGCGAAAAATATCCAAGAGAAAAAATTTAAATGTATCTACCTTACCTACCGAACATTTTAAGGAGTGGACTTTCAAATTTTAACATAAAACGGAAATTAGGAAGGTAGGTATATAATAAGGCATGATCTATTGGAAATTAATGGGTTAACACTGTATTAGAATTACCAAACAATTCAATGTCTATTCTAGTGTCTGGGAGAACGACAACATCTTCGTTCCAACCCAAGACAATGCTTGTGGTAACTCTTAGAAAGGAATTCCAGTCTAGATTCTTAGAATGAGAAGACCAATTGAGAAGTGTAACATAGAAGTATATCGTCAGCGAACACATTAGTGTCTCCAGGGCTTGGACTACAGAACTCCTGACTCCTGTAGTGGACAGAAGACAGACCAACATGGGTCTCACCAAAACATCATTAACCTTGAGAGAGAGTCAAACAATGCATCGAGGTCTGCCGTCGGTTGGATGACCTAAGAAAACTAAATACCGTCAACCTGAACTCATATAACTAAATACCGTCAACCTGAACTCATATAACTAAATACCGTCAACCTGAACTCATACTGTCTAAATAACGTCAACCTGAACTCATATACCTAAATACCGTCAACCTGAACTCATACTGTCTAAATAACGTCAACCTGAACTCATACTGTCTAAATACCGTCAACCTGAACTCATATACCTAAATACCGTCAACCTGAACNGGCAACCCTTAGAATTTTACCCAATTAGAGAGGTACGGTCATGTCTCTATTGCGTATGTACAACCGTCCAAAATGGATCCATGACGGCCAATAAAAAAACGAGTTTTTTTTAAAAAAAATTTTTTTTTGAAAAGGCTTGCCAAACACTCCTCCTCGGTTCCAGACCCCACCATGCGGCCCTTGTAATTCAATAGTGCTCAAACTATACAGAGTAATCAGTTGTTTCCATGTACCAACCAGGCGTTCGAGATTTATCGTAGAACAAACAGACGTTTAAAGAAATGTCGTACAATTTAAACCAGATCTTAATAGGTACTATGTTTTTTTGTTTTTTTTTAATTTGCCTTAATTTAACATCTATTGGTCAGAATAAACAATTAATTGTAAACAGATCAGAGCAGAGTGAAACAATGGAAATCAAAATGAAAAAGAGGTCCTCTTTGAAGATAATAGTGGTATACAGGGTGGATTATTAATGGTAAAGGGGTGGCCTGCGTTACATTTCGGGGCGAGAACCAGAAACGGTGGCCATTTTGTTTTTCTCATGAAGATGAAAATTCATAAAATGAGACAGAGCGCTTTATGAACAGTAACAGGTTTCTTTTTGTTACATTTCGGGACTTTAACCCAAAACGGAAGCCCTCATTTTCATCTAAGGAAGATGAAAATTTACAAGAAGATCTACAGAATTATACATTCTGTAGATCTGCGCATAGGAGTACACGATATTTTCATTTACATGAAATCTATACTTTTAAAACACAAAGCCCAGTAGGTATACTGACTGACTGATAATCACAAAATGACACAAATTGAAATTTAGAACACAGTTTCCTTTTAGTATGTGGGGACGAAATATGGAAGAATAAATAAATAAATTCAACTCAAAGTGAGTAGTTACCCCCCCCCCCAAAAAAAAAANAAAAAAAAAAATATATATATATATTTAGAAGTACAATCACATAGTTCAAACGGTATGAGGTATAAAAAAATGGCCAATGTGCCGATCACGGCGTACGGCGCGGCGGACAAACGGATTTTTTTATTGAATTTTTGGATTCTACGGACCTTGAAACGCAAAACAATCAAATTTTGAGGCGGGGGGGGTAATTTTTTTTCTCGCGATGATTTCAAAGGTTCATTATTGAAAATAATACACCAAAATGAGTACACCCACCTATACCAAAAACCTTTACGAAAAATAAAAATTCCACAACTTCGTTCTTATTCGTATCCAAGCTACTGCATTTTCCGATAGTTGCTAAAATAAATTCTACACTGCAGGCCGAGTTGTTAAGAGCATTGACTCTTCGTCCGAAGGTTGTGGGTTCGAATCCCACCCGGAGCGAAAATTTTCTGATCGAATTTTCTCATTCCCGGAATGGCATGGCTGTAAAAAGGAGTGCCCTGAAGTAATGCGAAAGCGGTTCCGGGGCATAAGTTTTTTCAAAAGGGGCATACATTTTTTAAAAAAAAAAAAAAAAAAAAAAAAAGGTAAAAAAGCTGGAAAAGAGCATAGATGAAGTTGCGGCAATCACTGGGCGCATGGAATTTTCCTGCGTTATGATTTTTTCGAACTATTTCAAATCTTTGTCTAAAAAAATAATAAAAAAAAAAAAAAAACANTTTTTTTTTTTTTTTTTTTTTTTTTTTCACAGCCACGGGAAAGAAAGCAGATATGCAGATATCATCGAGTTATCTTATACATAACCCACTACGGGGGTAGGTCCCTAGTATGGTCCATAATGTCTCACATGGATCACCCTATAAGTAAACATACCATGGCACTTAGTAATATTACCAAGTCAGCAAATATGCATCATTGAAAAAAGCACGTCCGAACCTTGAAATGGATTCTATACCTCTCTCATATAACACACACCAAACCAAACTGTAAGCACAAGGACTTCTAATTTATGGAGGACCTTGAAATTATTATCGACAATGCAGATCTGTGTAACACACAGTTTGCAGAAATTGACATGTGCGCCATTAGAACTGACCTATATTGAAGAATGGAGGTACCCAAACTATATAATATTACAGAAATCATGTGCGCCATTAGAACTGACCTATATTGAAGAATGGAGGTACCCAAACTTTATAGTATTGCAGAAAGTACTGCGAAACAGAATGTTGTACTCAGAGGGATACCAGCCTAAGGGTACTCTCAGACAGTTGTTACTTGAGAGGGTGATATCCTTGCGTGGCGAGTCCACCTCTGCCGATGGTGTAAAATAATTAAAATAAAAGTAAATCTTCAATATTATAGTATTACTGTCGGAATTATATTGCAGTGATAAACATGTTTCTGAGGACTCGCGCCAATTATTCGCCTCCAAAATTAGATTTACGATGACAATATTAAAACCATAAACAAACAACAACTTCTTTAGAGCTGCATTCTCGTACATCTGGCTACCATCGGACACGATGATGCCAATATTGATTAATTGACAAACTTTAGCAGCAAACAACATCTTCTTTAGAGCTGCATTCTCATACATCTGGCTACCATTGGACACGATGATGCCACTATTGATTGATTGATAAAATTTAGCAGCAAGCAACAACTTCTTTAGAGCTGCATTCTCATACATCTGGCTACCATCGGACACGATGATGCCACTAGTGATAGGTCGTATACCTGAAGCAGGATATGCTAACAATACGTTTGAACCTAGTTTGTTCTGTTATACTAGTCAATAGCCCTCATCCTTATCCACGTGCTTCCCAAATTAAACAACATGTATTCATGGTACAGTAGCTACTACAACACTTGTATTGGGAGTTAGGTACTTCACTAATAATGGATACCATTATATTTAACAAGTGCCACTGTGTGCATGTGTTATTTGGTTCAATGTGGGATACCAGTATGACTATTTTATATTTTCAATTGACTCAACTAACGGACGTAAATACGCACATTATTTTGAACTACTAAGAAACATTTTAATATTAATGCATAAAAAGACTTGTTCCAATGTGTGCCTACCTACAGGGTCGTAACTAGGGGGGCGAGGCTTGTGGGGCACCAAAATCGGCGTAGCCCGTGTTTTGATGAGGTGTCAAAATGGGTGGTTGCTCCGGGTGCTGACAAGCCAAGCTGCATCCCTGCCTACCTACTTTGACACCTCAAAACAGAGGTAAGTGCATCTTTATTTTTAAAAGTACCAAGGACAGAGCTGAGTGGCGGGGCATAGTGCAAGAGGCCAAGGCCCACATCGAGCTGTAGCGCCGTATGGTAAGTAAGTAACTATTGAATCGGAGGAAAGCCCTTTTTATTTCTTAAATAATGAACCTTTGGAATCGACTCGAAAAAAATTCCTCAAAATTTGATATTTTACCCTGAATAAGAAGAATCGAAAAATCGAAGAAAAAAACGCCGACCGATTTTAATGACTTTGTTATGTCGGTCCCATTTGGCATCTGATTGTTCGTCACTATCAGCCACATTTTCCATTTATAGATTTTAATCAAAATGGTTCAGAGCTAAGTGGCAAAAGTGCCAATCACGTCTCTCAAACTGGTCCAATGCTAAGTGGCGAAAGTACCGCTCACGTATCTCCGTGGTCATTCGAAACCGAATTTGTACCATCCATTCGATGGAAACTTACAAAAACCAAAAAAACCACATTAACCTCACCAAGCCCGAGTTGGACAGGATAAAGCCAGTATCACCAGAATTCGACCAAAGTTTCACTAGGTAACCCATCAAGTAAAAACTCACTGGTCATTGATGAACTTTACTTTGGTGTAACACGCCATGGAGGCTGACTAGAATTGTTTTTAAAACTCTTTGGGATTTCACTAACAATACCAGATCTTTTATTCACATTTTTGTTATTTTTAATTACTCAATAATATCACAACCTAAACTTCTCTCCCCGCATTGTTTCTGTTTGTTTAACCTTATGGCCTTGTCAACACTCTTCACAGTTCTCTAAACGTATGTCACATATTTGGTAATGGTGTGACAAACAGAGGGTGTTTGGTGAAATGATGTCAAGAACCTCTCTAGGACACTATTTGATGATGGAAATGCTGTGATGTTCAATCATCAAGGGTTTATTCCCAGATGATATAATATTTCATTCTACTAACATGTCCCTAAGGAGACTAAAACCTCCCAGAAATAACATAAGCGTTCTGTCTTAGGTCCTCCTCTATGATTAGGTGTCTGTTGAGTTTTGTCGCCCACTTTTTATATAAAATGATTAATTGCCCTCCGATGATTTCTAATAGGGTTTCTTTATTTTAGGAGGATGGTGATGGTGTTATAGTTTTCAGTTGATCTGGTTTTTAACACCTAACGTAGTGACGGCATGTCTGTTTTTGTTTATATTTATTTAAGTACTTCGACTATACTGATGGCAACATTTATTGCATTTCACAATAATAAGATTAACACACCAGTTTTTCTTTGGAATCTAAAAAAACTGGTTGCAGGTCTCTATTGAGACTGCAATCATCATCATTATGTTTGCAACAACTCGCCATGAGTTGTTGATACTTGAGAATCCTTACAGATAATGCAGTAGCTTCTCCTTGCTTTCTGCATGGTTAATGGAAAAGATATCGTTTCCGTCCCCTGCCCTTAGTCGCCGGCATGAGTTTCTTTGTAGGTATTGGAAGTACTCTTTTAAAGATCCCCTATCCGATGCAATTATCACAGCGACCTTTATTTAGTTAAGATTCCTCTTACAATATAGATACAAAATAAGACAGGTAAAATCGAAAATTTAAGCGAAAGTTCAAGTTATGGCTAAATGTTTTTTATTCACCAACCAAAAACAACCAGAGGAGAGCCAAGATGGAACTCATAAACAGAAAGAAAATAAACCAAGTAAGCGCAGCAAACAAACCCCTCTTTTTGTTGTTCACGTTCTCAACGACTCTCATTGTGTCTCCAGGCCAAGGAAGGTGGCCTCTCCAACAGATCTGTACATAATGCTGACGGCTCTCGATTGGTTGGGTTTGAAGGACAGTTGAATCAATGATTTACAAATATTTACATCATGAACAGCCAGCATACATAGAGGACAATGATCAGATAATTCAGGGTTTAACAAGGATTTATATACCAGCTCCTTGAAGAAGTATCTGCAGCAGCCCGGCTGTTATTCCAATGGAAGAAAAATACAGTGAGTTGTCGTTGGGACCGTGTTGATAATTTTTGGCAATGTCCGAGGGCACACTTAACCCCGGTACGAAGAGAGCATACTTGAAAATAAAATACCTAAATATTGGGAAAGAAAAATGAAAGCAAACCCAGATCCACCAGATCCCCATCCAGTGGAGATGTTGATTGGTTACTTGATGGTCTTTTCTGAAACCATATGGTTTGCTCTGGCGAATAAAAAATCGGCTGTTGAACTTCCGGTCCATTTCACTCTCTTTGAT
Organism: Pachypsylla venusta; assembly: GCA_012654025.1. Classification (NCBI taxonomy): domain Eukaryota; kingdom Metazoa; phylum Arthropoda; class Insecta; order Hemiptera; family Aphalaridae; genus Pachypsylla; species Pachypsylla venusta. Next base: position 12,320,876 of record CM022884.1, on the reverse strand, counting down.
GTATATTAAAAATGTCAAAATTTTCTGCACGATTACAATACTTTATCTCCTATAGGAAGAGAAAGTAAAAAGCTATACGATAAATAAATTCTACAAAGACAGGACAAGACGACAAATAAGAATTTGGAGTTATTCTCATTTTTAGAAGAAAAAGGAAATTCATGCAAATGTATGAAAGTAGTTAATGAAAATTTCTTACCTCAATACACTACCATTGTCCGGCTGTGAGAACGTACTCTGTAAGTTGTACAATGTTCCTGATGTATTATGTTCAAACATCTCTGATGTATGGTGTTGCTGATGTTGATGTATTGAGTGAGGTGATGGAGAAGATGTTTGAGATGTATGGAATGTGTTAAGATGTGCATAGGCTACTGGGGAAGAGTCAGTACCATCTCTTGTACCCGATTCAACATGAAGATCTAACAATTTATTTTCATTATCTGAAACAAAACAAACAAAGAAATCTCTGCTATTGTTTATTATGTAAAATAAAGCTTTGAATTCTAGAGCCTCTGCTGATGGCACCTTGATATTCAGCAACTTCCCCGCCATATTGATATGAATGTATATATTTTTGTGATATGTGATATTGCAAGGTAGTTTTTACAATCACTCCACTACCACTTTCCACTAAGGATGTAGAATCCAATAATCGAAAGAAAAAAAAATCAGTTAGGTCCCTGTAAACGGAAAGCAACTTACGTAAACCGAATTTGTACCGATGAAATTTAGTATGAAAATTGCATTTAAAAAGTTGAACTTCCCTCCTTCTAGTCTATATTAGTTTATAGTTTTCAACCCTTTTTAACCTACAATTGTCGAGTTGCTTACCATTATTGAACTCGTTGCTCATGTTGTTATCACTATTGTGTCCTCCTCGTTGAACATACTCCTCTTGATCTGTTTGATATTTCTCCTGATATTCTTCTCCATGATCATATTTATTGTGATTAAACAATATGGGAATTGGTTCATCATTATGATTCAAGTCTTTGTCAGAATGTTCAATTGATTCACAATTATTGTTGTTATTATTGTAATAATGAATATAACTATTTATGTTATGTTGAAATCCGCCTATTTCTGAATCTCCTGAAACAAGCGATAGAATAATTTTAATAGTCTTGTCGATTGTCTGCTGAAACCTTTAAAAAAAACTCTGCTTTAAACCAAACGAAGTTTCTACGTAAAGATACTGTGAAAAGCAAGCGAGGGTTGCCGTTCCTGGAAAGAGTACGGTTAAAGAGAATAGACACGAACACAAGGTTGTGGCATGGTAGAGTTAAGGAAAGCAACGCCGACCTCAAACAGAATTGAGGAAATTGTAACAATTTTCCACTTACCAGGACGTGTTGGAATGAATTCAAATCACAGTTCCAACAAAACCTATCACTATCGTTTTTGTGAACTTATATCACCCTATTATTTAACTTATTTTTGAATCTAGCAATCTCATATCAACCTATTTTTAAATTTAGAACCTAGCAAATCATCTCATATGAAAATGGAGAAAACAGTTGCTTTCAAGAAAAACACCGCTAGAACAAATGTCATCGTCCCTTAAGCATTATTTGGAATAGTTGTGTCAGTGTAATATTTTCAAATCTCATAAGATTCATATATTGATGTGACGCAACGATTCAAGAGGACGAAATCCTGGGACCAATTGCACAGAAACCTCAACTGCTAATGTACAACTTACACTCATCTTTGTATTGAATGGTTAAATTGAACATACTTTAGAGCTAATAGTTGTCATCAAACTATTTGAAACCTCACCAACAATAGCCACCCAACATGACAACATAATACCATTTTGGTAGGAAAATTAAACCATTAGGTGGTACATTGAGAGCCACTCTATTTGGTTCTAATAAAAAGGGTCTTGGGCTATTTGGAATCAATGGTATAGGGTGTATCAGAGCTGAATGAAACACTATTTGATCATATGGAATTTTGCCCCCTTAGGTACTTGGGTCCGATGTGTCCTTCAGAAATTAAAAGCACATTTATAGGTAGGTATGTCTATTTTGGATTTGTGCAAAAATTTATTGTATGATAAACGATAACACTAAAAAATATATTATAAGAAAAATTAATGGTGAAAGCGGCATTATTTGAAATCAAAATTGAAGAAAATAGACTGTTTTTGATGGACCAAGTAGACAATGTATGAAAATTAGATTGAAAAGATAATTGAATGACTAGAAATAGACCGAAGAAGGATGAGGTTGACATGAAAAGATAGAATAGAGGAAGAACTGAGAGAGATTGAATGGAAAAGATAAGAGGCAGAGAAGAGAATGTAGAAGGAGTAGAGGCAGACCAAAGTTTTGATAAAAAGACAAGGTACAGAAAGTCCTGATGGAGAATCGATCGAAAAGAAAAGGGAACAGAAAGTGAACAGAATGTAGACGGGAAAGAGATAAGGAAAGATAATGTAGAGTGAATAGGATATAATGATGGAACTAAACAATATAACAACATCAAACATTATTGATCTGCTAGTGTAAATATATGCAATGTAAGTTCACCTATACGTGTTGTACCAGATATTTCTAAAGAACCAGCAACCTAACAATATCATTGATCTCCTGGTCTACATTAGAATCAGTATAATATACATTTGTTTCACTACTTTTTGATCATTATGTTAATTCTACTGGACTCCTAACTCAAAATTAATCCCATGACATCCCTCTCTAGTTTGAATTGTCTACTGTTTAATCCCTTTGTCTCCCAACTAAACCAGTCTGAAATATTGACATACCATAGCAAGCCCCAGTTCAATGCAGAAACAGTAGGCCCACTACTAATTTTAAAACCTCATTGACAATAATTGAAACCTTTCTTCCAATAAAGGATACACAAACATTTAAAGGTTAGAGGCACCTCTATTTATTATTTCCTTGAGATTGTAGAAGGCATCTTTTTATCACTGAACGACGTGGAGTCTAATTTTAACACTACAACTTTTCATATGTTACCGTCAATGTGTATAATTCTTTTATGAAATGACTACGCAGTAGAGTGGGTCGAAAAACAAAAATATTTTTTTTAATTAACGCTATAGCGCGGAAAACTTGTGGGTGATCGAGATAGGACTTTTGAGCCAGAAAAAAATAAAATCGGCCATGCCTTCCGATCGCGCATCGACCTTGAAATTTCGATTTTTGGGAAAAATATCAAGGTCGATGCGCGATCGGAAGACATGGCCGATTTTATTTTTTTCTGGCTCAAAAGTCCTATCTCGATCACCCACAAGTTTTCCGCGCTATAGCGTTAATTAAAAAAAATATTTTTGTTTTTCGACCCACCCTACTACGCAGTCTATATAATGTCTAATTTGTTATTAGTATATAGTGCGCATCTGTAAACTAGATTGGCCTAGGAAAACCTTAATTCATAGTTATTTTCTTATTGATGCAGAGAAGTTTGAATTCGGGACATGGCCATAAAACTTTCTCTAACCTATCTGGTTGGGGGGGGGGGGGGNGGGGGGGGGGGGTGGAGTAGTAAATACAATCGTAAGGAATAGTACAATATAACATATTAGCACCTAGCGATGTAGGGTACCTACTTTGACGTTTGTACTATACAACTATACCCCCCCAACCAGAGAGGTTAGAAAACGTACTTACGTCTATGCCTCGAATAAAAAACATTATAAAATATAATTTGACTAAAACGGTCTTAGTCATTCTACGGAATACCTAGAAAATGTATGAATTGTTCTTTTTTTCATAAAATGACTATTCTTTGTGGGTATTCTATAGAATTAAAGGCATTCTATAGATTGGGGGATTTCATACAATGCTGATAACATATACATAGAATTGGCTGGTTAGTTTTATGGGCCTTATTGGCCAACCCGCCAAGAGACCCCTTGGTAGCTTAATATTTGAGTCAAGGTCTTCAAAAGTTCACACAACTGCCATTGATTATTATATAGAAAATGAAAGTTTAAAAAGAAAACTCACTTTTTGTTTATCAACTAAAATTGTAATACAGAAATAAAAAAAATAAACTATACTTTTCCTAATAAACTGATAATAGATAGATAGTAAGTATATGATGTGAGAAATTATACTGATAAGAAAATTATTGTTGTGAATGATAAGAAGATACTGGTGATAAGTGATCCTCAATGTAAACTAAATTAGGTCACACAAAGACCTCGCTAAAGATACCTTTTAACACTAGAAACAGAATCTTGTCACACGAGACGAGATGATCTAAGAGTTGTCAACGATAGGAACAGGATGTGACCTACTAAACAGCGGTTGATTTGATTGCACTCAAAAGATTACTGAGACACCAAAATGTGACGTACATACCTATATAGCAAATTTCAAGTCTCTATCTCTTATAATTCTCTTTTTACACAGGATAAGTGAAAACTGCTAAACAGAGGAAAAACGCCAACGGTAGCGTATCCTGCTAGTTTTGAGATAAAATTACTTGAAAAGAATAATCAGAAAAAAAATTGACAACATCAAAAGTATTTGATCGGCTGGAAAAGTCCCCCAAAAAATTTTTTTGAAGGGAGAGGAAAAACTATTTTCTTCACTCACGCCCCTTCGTGTTTGAATGGCTAACATGTTCCCTAAGTGAAATTATAGAGGGAAATACTCCCCCTATGGTATTATTTTAACATCTGCTATTGGATGAAAATTTGTTTTGTATTATTTTGCAAACCTCCTTTTGCCCCAGAACAAACTTTAGGTTTACATGACCAAATATGATTAAGTGCAAAGGCCATATTTTCAAAGATACTTTTTTGGTTAATTGTTTTCAATAATGAACCTTTTTAGTTTAGAAATGAACCTTTTTAGTTTAGCGTTTTTCCTCTGTTTAGCGGGTTTCACTTATCCTGTGTAAAAAGAGAATGGTAAGAGATAGAGACTTGAAATTTGCTATATAGGTATGTACGTCACATTTTGGTGTCTCAGTAATCTTTTCCTTTTGAGTGTTCTAGGTATTTGCCCGAGCAGACAGACTTATTCCGGTCTATTTAAGCAAAGCTCTATTTAACAGATAAGTCTTATTGTATTGGGGTCGTAACCCCACCCCCCCCACCAACCACAAACACACACACATCCTAGAATTTTTCGAGTCTTACACTAGAAAATGAGAAAAATATGGGTTTTATAATATGGTATAAAACCCATATTTTTATGATATAAAACCCCCCAGAATTTTAGGCTAGAACCGCCTATCTGAGCAACCTTTAGATTCTAATAACTTCAGTTTGAACTCATGAGACCTGTCAGATTTCCCGCTCCTGATAATTTTAGAAAAGTCATATCCCTTTCAATCGGATAAAGGCTATCTGATCCAATAGCAAATTTACGTACTCGAAAATTAATTTTTAAAAAAAGGAAGAGGGGGGTATTTTTTTCTTTTAGTGACGATTCCAAAGGTTCATTATTGAAAATAATAAACCAAAATATCTTAACTATGGGGACTTTTTCTTTTTCTTTGAAAACGTTCATAATTTTTCTATAGAACACACCTCTCCCCCCTCCTATATAACAGAAAGAAAATGCTGTGGTTTCAAGAAATTCAGTTTTATCTGTTACGCTCTGTAGCCTGTATATCAAGAGAGATGATAGGAAAAACATGACTATTAAAGTGACAGATTTGATGATGTAACTATTGTAAGAGATAACTATCAATCGGCCGATAGCAGATAATTATCACACTGATAATAATCAATTAATTATAGATACTTGTATGTTGATAATGATAACCATATCAGAAGTTCTGCGGATTGTAGACATGCAGTTTTTTAGGCCTTATTGGGGTACACGTCCCAATAAGGCCTAAAAAACTATCATCTGAATCCATTAATTCTATTTTTAAATAAAGTAGGTACACCATATTTTTTCTTGGTATGTGTGTGTGTGGGGGGGGGGGGGGATTTATTTCTGGTGTTCTACTATCAAAATCCAAATATGACTCTTAAGTTCTGTAATATTTTAAATCATTACAGCTGATGGTGTAAAATAAAACATCTCTGCGATATTGTTGTGTTACTGATGTAATTATATTGCAGTGATTCACATGGTTCGGGGAGACCATGTCAATTATTAGCCCAAAAGATTAGATGTATATTGACAACTAAACATTAGCAGTAAGCAACAAATTCCTTAGGTCTGAAATCTGGTACTTCGAAAACAATTGATTTTATTAATTTCAAAGTTTCAACAAAAAAATTACTTTAAAAAAAATTGTCCTTTATTTACATGAAAAGAGACATTCTGTTTTCCGGAGGTTCTAGTGCACTCAGGTATGAGGACCTAATACATAACCAAGTCTAGGGGCCATCTAAGATCGAACCTAAACGTTATATCTGAAGATATTTATCTTCTAATAATATATGAAATTCTCGTGTCACAGTGTTTTTTACCACATACTCCTCCAAAACGGCTTAACCGATTTTAATGAAATTTTGTATGTACATTCGGTAGGTCTGCGAATAGGTTTTTATCTATAATTTAATAGAATTGAACCCCAAGTTTGTTGGGTAGGACGTGTTAGGTGTATTATTGTGTCAGGTTCCAAAAAAAAAAAAAAAAAAAAAAAAAATGTCTGTTGAAGTCTGCGCAAGGATAGGCTGGGTCGTAGACCAGTTACTGCTCACCATGTTCTCTCCTCTTCTCGAAACGAAGTTTGGGTACTAAGATAGGTATTTCTATAAATACCTAGGTATATAGGTAAATTATATCTTAAACATCTTGAACAAACTAAAAGAAATCAATACATAAATTGAATTAAATAATCGATGAAATGCTTTTCAATTTCAAAAAATGCTTAAAAAATTAATAAAAATAAAATAATAATTAATGAAAAAAATAATATCAAAATTTCTTACCTGTAGATTTTGTAATTATTGTATTTAAATGTGGAAATATCGACAATAAATTAGTTGTCTGATGATTAGAATTAATACAAGTATCACGTGACTTCATATTGTTATTATTATTTATAAATTCATCACTTAACGAATTATTATTGGAATAAATTAAATTATTATTATTATTATTATTAATTAAATTATTATTTCTATATCGATTATTTAAATCAGCTGTTATTCCAAATGAACTCGATGTATGAAAAATAATATTATCTCTATCTATTAATGTTGTTGTGTGACGTTCTTCCGTTTCAATATCTTCGCTTTCTTCATTATTGTTCATATTTTGAATTGTATTTGGAGTGGGAGGAGTTAGGGGCGTGGTTTGTTCATTTGGTATTAATATTATTGGTAAATTATTTGTGGTATCTTCAGCATATTGATGATGTTGTATTGATGATTCTGATGTTGTTGGTCTTGTTGGTGAAGTGTGTAATGGGGATAGAGAAGTGTAACCGTGCAGAAAAGTTGCACATTTTTTATTACTATTGTCAGACATTTGATCATTTTCGGGTGATGATATTGGATGATGATTTTGTTTTTGAGAATGTTCTGATTGATGTGGGATTTGATAATTTATTAAAATTTGTTGTTCGTGTGAACTACTTAGATGTTGTAATATGTGGTGACGTTGTTGTTGTTGGTGGTGGTGGAGATGATCATTCGATTCATGATGGCATTCGGTTTGATGGTGATGTTGATGGTGAATGATTTCGGATTCTGATATGTTTTGATGGTTATTGTAATGATCCATTTGAAGTATGATTTGTGCGGCTTCATTCCCTGAAATAAAATTTCAATAATTTGTCTTTAGTAAAGAAAGAAAATTAAGAGATTTTCCTTTATTTATTTAATGTCTCTTTTAAAAAGAACATTTGAGACGGGGGTTTAACATAGGGTGAAAACTTAAAAACCCTTATTGACATCAACCATCTTCGGTTCGGCCGGTCATAGCCAGCCTTCAATGAAAATACGATTACCCCAACATCGTATCTGTCCTTTCTCGTATTTGTAGATTTATTCACTGTTTAGCTTCTTTTTAGCTTTAACAACTATTGGTCATTCTATACGGATGTTTTACCCTCCATTCGCTGCAAACTTGCAAACCAGATACCCACATTGACCTCACTCAACCTGGGTTGGGCCGAAAAAAAGCCAGCATCACGAGGGCGTGAACCCACTGCAATCATCATCATTATGTTTGCAACAACTCGCCATGAGTNCGCTGGCCAAAATAGCAGGTACCTACATTTTTTTTTTTTTTTTAATTTGGCTTAACGTCTCTGTAACATCTATTGGTCATTCGAGACGGGGTTTTTACCCTCCATTCGCTGCAAACTTGCAAACCAGCTACCCACATTGACCTCACCCATCCTGGGTTGGGCCGAAAAAAAAGCCAGCATCACGAGTGCGCGAATCCACGTGGTTACCCACATGGTACAACCTCGTTGGAAGTTGCTTTACTTCAGTGATCTAACGGGAACAGGTGTATTTAACGTTGGCCTAAACAGCAGGTACCTAGAATTATTTTTCTCTTATTATCATTAGGATTAGGACTATTGCAACCTGGGCAAAAATCAGGATGTGAGGAGACGGAATTATGGAAGAAAAAAATAATCATCTTGGGTAGTTCATGAGGCCCGAAATGATCTTGGACAGTTCATGTGGCCGAAATGATCTTGGATAGTTCATGTGGCCCGAAATGATCTTGGACAGTTCATGTGGCCCGAAATGATCTTGGACAGTTCATGTGGCCCGAAATGATCTTGGACAGTTCATGTGGCC
>CM022884.1:12276442-12303146 GCA_012654025.1 Pachypsylla venusta | reverse complement strand
AAAAAATGAAAAAAGGGGGAGGGGGCACGGGCTCCTAAATAATTCCCAATCCTGTGACTAAATAGAAATACGTAAATAAAAAATCGTCAAAAATTCTATCATCCGTCATGGCACTTTTCGTCATCACGCTAATAAAATCGCTTTTCACCCTTATGAAAAAGGTATTTGTGGTAAGCTCTAATACAGCTTTTAACAAATTAGGCATCGTACGTCGATAAACATAGCATTAAAAAGTACTGCCCAGGACTCGAACCCCCGGTCTCTAGGCTCTAGGTACGATTCCCTCCCCTTCCCATCTCCAAATTTTCTATTAGGTATATTGTGCCCCCACACAACAAGAGGCCTATATACGCGCATGCCCAGGAAATGGAAATCCCTGAATTGGTGCTTGAATAATTGTATTTTATGTTGTTATTTTTCTTCTCTTTTTCATTTTGGTAAATACTTTCTTTTTTTCCGTAACGATTCCAAAGGTTCATTATTGATTACTAGTGTTTTGATCTAACAAAAATGGTATTTATTACTGTATTTTTTTCCTTTGAGATCAGAAAGAGAATCAGGCAAATATATGTAAAAGTATATGACTTAGCATTTAGCGTATAGATGGTGCATGTTATAAGGATATACCTACTACTGAGATCTTTCTTCCTTATAATATTAAATAATGCGAATCCCGCGAGATTAAGCTTAAATCACGCATGCGGGATTGGAAGCCCTAATCACAGTGAGGCTCCAAAAACGAATCAGTCAATCCTATAAACCTAGTATTGGGAGGTCACAGTGATAATTGTTACGAGTCTTAATAGAGACAGCCAGTACTATCACCCATTTTGGCGCCCCCTTAAAACACGCGATACGCCCGTTTTGGTGTCCTTTCCGTAAACTTCCTCGGTAGCCCAGTGCGGTTAATAGCTCGCCTGGTAAACAGGGGGCCGTGGGTTCAATCCCCGGCAAAGGCAGGATTTTTCCCTCATTAATTTGAGTACTTGACCACATTAAAACAGAGCTCTAAGGGTTAGGTGGTAGAAAATGGCTCAGGCTGTCAGGCATTAACCTCGCCCAGTGGTAAGAGTCTATTTAGCTAGCGTACATGGCACTTGAATACACCAGTTCCCGTTAGAGCACTGAAGTTAAGCAACGTCCAGCGAGGTTGTACCATGTGGGTGTCCACGTGGGTTCGCGCCCTTGTGATGCTGGCTATTTTTCCGGCCCAACCCAGGCTGGATGAGATCAATGTGGGTAGCTGGTTTGCAAGTTTCCGGCGAATGGAAGGTAAAACCCCCGTTTTGAATGACCAATAGACGTTAAGCCATATTAAAAAAAAAAAAGTCTACCTATTTTTTTTCCTAATGCTTCGCCAATGTCATAGTACAACAATATTCTCAGACAAAATCTATTAAACTTCTATGTACGTATATCTTATGTATATTACATTTCGGTCCCTATACCCTCGAACATCAAACACATGGATACATCTTGACTTGTTTTTCCTGTAAACTCTCATCCTGTCAGTGTCTTGTGATGCAATACCAACAAAAACAAAACCTCTACGCTATATTCTTTCTGTCACCCATTTTTTGTAGACACAATGATAAGCGTTGCTTAACTTTCCTCTATTATTACTTTTCCTTATCTATATCCTGGCTATAGTAGAGATAACAATATTTGTTTGGGCTTTGGTTCTGACTGTCTCTCATCAACAGAATGTTTTTCATACTAAAAACGTGTCGTGTCGCTCTATTTCTATATTTTGTGGAATTCTTCCGTGGAAAAAACGTCATTTATCTAGATCTGCTTCAGCAATAATGCTGATTTGGAGTTTAGTAATACCTATGTAGAGGGGAAAACGAAAAATATAGTAACATACAATATACTTTATTAGTTCATGTATTTTATAATAGTTGTCTTAACTACTTTGTATTATTTAACAAAATTCCAATAAAGGCTTATTTATTTAGATCTGCCTCGGTAGCTTAGTTATTATTAAGCACTCGTCTATTAAACAGGACGACGTGGGTTCAATCCCCAACAGAAGCAGGATTCCTCATTAATTCGAGTATTTGACCACATATAAATAATAAACATTTTGGGCCCCCCCCCCCCAAAAAAATGTGGGGAGAAATTTGGGTTTGGGGGGTATTTTCGTGACGATTCCAAACCTGGGTCGTAATTAGACCCTAAATTTGACATACCTACTAAATTTGAAATCCATTCTCTTTTTAGACAGGATTAATATAAACCGCTTTAAAGTGGTAAAAACCGCCAGCGATACATTTAATTGAACCCAAAAGTTTCGGAGCTAACTGAGACCCCAATTATGACATACATACAAAATTTCAAATCTCTAGCTCTTACCATTATCCTTTTAGACAGCAATACTGAAAACCGCTAAAATGCGGCAAAACTCGGCAAAGGGTGTATTCGATTGCACCCAAAAGATTTGGGGCACAATTAGAGCCCAGATGGGACCTATATACCTATATTTCATCCAAATCCGTCAACGCTAAGTGGCAAAAGTTCCCATCACGGCGTGCGGCGCGGCGTACAGCGACAAACGGATTTTTTTTAAATTCGATTTTTGGATTCTACGTACATTGAAACGTACAATATCAAATTTTGAGAGGGGGTATTTTTTTTTCGTGACGATTTAAAAGGTTCATAATTGAAAATAATGAACCAAATAGCTCTAAGGGTTGGAGGCTTAACCTCGCCTAGTGGTAACCTTCCACTGAAGAGTCTATTTTTTGGTTTTTCAATAATGAACCTTTGAATCGTCACGAAAAAAAAATAAAATAATAATAAACCCCCCTCAAAATTTGATATCATAATACATAGAATCCAAAAATCGAAAAAAAGAAAAAAATCCGTTTGTCCGCCGTGATGGGCAGTTTTGGCACTTAGCGTTGACCGATTTGGATGAAATTTGGTAATTTGGTATGGGTGTAATCGAATGCACCCTTGGCGATTTTTTTATTTTTATTTAGAACTCGATGCAACTGTCGCCCTATCGTCCTAAATAAAGAATGTTTTAAGAAGGACTACAACGTCCCCCCCCAGTTTTACCCCTTAATTTACCCCAGTTTTACCCCTTAATTTACCCCAATAATTTACCCCAGTGTTTTCAGACACATCTATTTTTGGGCCTACCGAACCTCATAGTGGCTATTTTAGGAGTATGATCGTAGAAATAGTAGTACATGAAAGTTGAGATTGTCAGATTAGGTCCCCATATTATCCCATAATAATTTACCCCAGTGTTTTCAGACACATCTATTTTTGGGCCTACCGAACCTCATACTGGCTATTTTAGGAGTATGATCGTAGAAATAGTAGTACATGAAAGTTGAGATTGTCAGATTAGGTCCCCATATTATCCCATAATAATTTACCCCAGTGTTTTCAGACACATCTATTTTTGGGCCTACCGAACCTCATAGTGGCCATTTTAGGAGTATGATCGTAGAAATAGTAATACATGAAAGTTGAGATTGTCAGATTAGGTCCCCATATTATCCCATAATGATTTAACCCTGTATGTTCATACATATCTATATCTTACTCTGGTCAGGTTTGGTCCAAGCAAAATGAATTTCGCTGCTGCCAGCAACTTTGTTTGTGGCTTTTCCCGTGGCCTTGGCTTTAGACCTTCTGTCAAAATAATGTTCTCACTTGAATCTTTTTTGTAGATCTTTTTTTTTTAAGTTCATGGCTTCCCCTTGGAGTTTCAAAATTTGGATTATCCTTTGGAATATTTCCCTTCTTACTACGTATCTAACAATATGGAAAGTATGTTCCAAATTTTTATCCTAATTCATCATTCAGTTGCGTTGCTTATGAGTCTGTACCATGTATCATTTGATCTCTATGTTTTATAAGTATCATTTTCAGTACAAAAAAACAAAAGGTCTATATAGGTATAAGGAATAGACAGTTAGTCTCCATTCCAAGTAATGTTTTGCAAACAAATGTTGGAATAATGTTTAGAATATAAGTGGACGTTTATACTTACACTAATGATTTGACTTGGGTTTTTTTTTTTCGCACCATCACGATAATCTTGATCTGTCATTTTTCCCATCGAACTATGTATTTACCAAATCTATGATTTTTTCGATAGCACGATCACGCTATGATGTTTCTAATTCAATATATATATTTTTTAATGTGCCATCACGTTATATATCTATGATTTTTTCGATCGTACTATATTTCGATTTATGATATTATTCGATCGCACTATCACGGTATGATATTTTCTAATTCAATGATTTTTTTTTTGGAATATGCCATCACGCCATATCTCGATCTATGATTTTTTCGTTCGATCGCACTCTATTTCGATTTATGATATTATTCGATTGCACGATTACGCTATGCTATTTTCAATTTCACTATATGTATGTACTTAGAATTATGTTTTTACGATCACGCTATGATATTTTTCTAATTCAATGATTTTTTTTTGGAATATACCATCAAGCTATATCTCGATCTATGATTTTTTCGATCGCACTATATTTCGATTTATGATATTATTCGATTGCACGATTACGCCATGATTTTTCAATTTCACTATATGATATGTACTTAGAATCATGTTTTTACGATCACGCTATGATATTTTCAATTTCACTATATGATATGTACTTAGAATCATGTTTTTACGATCACGCTATGATATTTTTCTAATTCAATGATTTTTTTTTTTTTTGGAATGCACCATCACTCAATATCTCGATCTATGATTTTTTCGATCGCACTCTGTTTCGATTTATGATATTATTCGATAGCCCGATCCCACTATGATTTTTTTTTATTTCAATATATGTCTCGCTCTATGATATTTTCAGATCGTATCGTTACGTTTCGTATATAAAAAAATTTCAATCGCACCATAACTGAATCTCTGTTTTTTTTCCGATTACACCATAACGCTAAGTTTCATACATTCCTACACACAATTGATTCGATTCATCGTTCTTCAATTCACTTTTATTTTCTTTAACACTGTAGCAACATTTTAAAAGACTTAAACCTGATTTTTTTCCGCTCGCACCGAATGGTCGAGCTCCGATTTTTCCGGCTCGACTCCCGTAACATTTTTTTAGTATGTCTTTTTCGAACGAATATTTCAAACTGAAGTATGTTTTGTGTGTTGTACGGTATCAGTAAAATGGTGTTGTGAACTGGGCCTGTTATCATCAATTGACTGATAAAAATTATATCTTTAAAAACATTCCTCGTAAATAGGAGAAACGTTTACCCTCTCTTTCCTCAACGATTTCTTTTAGGTAAAAACCAAATTTCAGTCAAACGGATTCAAGCTTTGGTTAATTTCATCCGAGCGAGGATTATTAGCACTCGTATTAGCTGACTGAACGTAGTCAGTTCTATTTTTAACTCTATTATTTTCTTTTAAACGACTTTTTATTCGTTCATTCCCAAGGCTGTACCCAGGTGGGAGGGTCCGGGTGGTCCAGACCCACTCCTCCGAAATTTCAATCGTTTTTTTGTTGTTGTTGTTGCTGCTGCTGTTGTTAATGTTGTTGTTGTTGCTGCTGCTGTTGTTGTTGTTGCTGCCGTTGTTTTAGGTAACGTGCAAACGATTGAAATTTCCCAAACTTTTTTTTCAGGGGGGGGGGGCGGTCCAAAGCATTGACAGCCAAGTCACGACTAACTAGTGAAAATGATTATCATGGAAGATGATGTTTTTTGTTGTTGTTGTTGTTTTTTATTTTTATTTTTATATAAATTTTATTATTTTATTTACCTAACTACATAATTACATTTCACTCTCCCAGGCTACTATGGTAGCTTCTTAGGGATGTTGTTATTGTTTTTGTTGTTGTTGTTAAGGCTGTTGTTACTGTTGTTGTTGCTTTTGTTGTTGTAGTTGCTGCTGTTGTTGTTTTTGTGGTTGCTGCTGTTATTTTTTTAGGTCACGTACAAGCGATAGAAATTTTGAGGGGGGTCTGCCCTCCCCCTGGTACGGCCTTGAGTAGAACGGACTTTTGTGACGTTAAGTTTAAAATTTAACACAAGAAATGAAAATGATGAAAAACAATTGACTGTAAGTTTTACAATAAAGAGTTCCACGGGTTTATTTCCCTAGTGTTAGTGCCACTCTGATCCAGTTGCGGGCTCAACAGACACATAGTTCCATTTGTGGCAATGTAGTGCCCTCATAATTTTGGCCCTCATAACGCATATGAGGTACTTAATATCTAAAATGTTTGCCACTTTAGCTACAAGCGCAGATCCTGTTTTTTAAAAATCTCTCAACCGAATCGCGTGATACCTAAATAGCGATTTCTTGAATATTCAATTCGGAGACTACCAATAGTGTGAATAATATATTAATATTAACTACATAAGTAGGTCAGTAACTTGTCGGACATACTACGGCAGTCCATAATTAATAAAGTCTCTTTAACATCTATTGGTCATTGGAGACGGGGGTTTTACCGTCCATTCGATGGAAACTTGCAAACCAACTACCCACATTGACCTCACCCAGCGTGGGCTGGGCCGGAAAAAATAACCAAGATCACGAATGCCCGAACACTCGTGACACTGGACAACCAATTCGTAAAACCTCGCTGGACGTTGCTTAACTTCAGTAATCCAACGGGAACTGGTGTATTCAACGTGCTATAGACGCTGGCATTTAAAATCTAATCTACCAATGCTATGAACATACTAAACGTTCATGCCAGATTTCATCAAAATCGCCAGATTTCATCAAAAGACATACTAAAAGGCCCGAACCCACGTGACATTGGACAACCAATTCGTAAAACCTCGCTGGACGTTGCTTAACTTCAGTGATCCAACTTGAACTGGTGTATTCAACGTGCTATAGACGCTGGCATTTAAAATCTAATCAACCAATTCTATGAACATACTAAACGTTCATGCCAGATTTCATCAAACTCGAACATACTTTTGAGAGTTATCTCGGTAAAAAAAAAAAACAAAAAACGGGAGCTGGTGTATTCCACTAAGAGACTCATGCTTATAATAAATGTCAGAAATAATGAATTGTGGAAAAAAATTAAAAAAGGGCCTATAGTACAAATCACTGTTTTCAGATATAGAGCTTTAAAGTACCAGTTCCCCTTGGGTCACTGAAGATAAGCAACGTCCAAAGAGGTTTTACCATGTGGATGTCCACGTGGGACAACCGTCCCTAAAAGGTCACACTAAAAAATATAAATGTGTTAATATTTGTGTTACCGCATAATATTGCATTGTCATAAACTAGATTTGTGGGTATCACAGCATTACAAGGGTCACTACATTATATATATTTCTTTGCTCTCGTTATGTCGCCACTGATTGCTACTCACATTAAGGCTAGGGTCACATGACCGCGCGGTACCGCGCTGTATCATATGAACAAATCGAGACAAGTTTATAAAACTAGTACCGCGCCGCGGCACCTCGCAGTCATGTAAACAATATCAACTATTTAGATAGATCTTGTGCCGCGCGGTCATGTGAACCTAGCCTAAATTGTCCCCACGAAGCTAAGCCCACACGATTTTTTAGCTTGCAGTCGCGGGTATCCGAGTGTTCCAATCATTTCTTGTGAGCCTGTAATGACTTACAAAAAGACAACCGAGTTCACAAAAAGCGAAATATCAATTCCGTTTGGTTGGGTACCCACAATTTATTTTATAAAATATTTCGACCCGCATTTGGCTGAGTGTGCAAAGGTCTCCCGTTCCCTAATTTGTAAGTATTTACATCGCATTTGGCTGAGTGTGCAAAGGTCTCCCGTTCCCTAATTTGTAAGTATTTACATCGCATTTGACTGAGTGTGCAAAGGTCTCCCGTTCCCTAATTTGTAACTATTTACATCGCATTTGACTGAGTGTGCAAAGGTCTCCTGTTCCCTAATTTGTAAGTATTTACATCGCATTTGACTGAGTGTGCAAAGGTCTCCCGTTCCCTAATTTGTAACTATTTACATCATCTATTTGTGATGTTTAAGGGAAACTAAATTCGTCAACATGATAAAACATTTAAAATGTTTTCCAAATTGATTTAGTGACACCCCGTGTCCAGGGTCTCCTCTTGATTGATCTACTATGCGAACCACACACAACCTCGTACTCACACGAAACAATATACTGGGTGGTATCAGTTGTAGAGGTGTGCATTTAATTTCACCTTGTAGAACATACTCAGTTCAGTATAACCTATATCAGTAAGTAGAACATACTAAGTTTAGTAGAACCCATATCAGTATGTAGAACATACTAAGTTCAGTAGAACCTATATCAGTAAGTAGAACACACTTAGTTTAGTAGAACCCATATCAGTATGTAGAACATACTAAGTTCAGTAGAACCTATATCAGTATGTAGAACATACTAAGTTTAGTAGAACCCATATCAGTATGTAGAACTTACTAAGTTCAGTAGAACCTATATTAATATGTAGAACATACTAAGTTTAGTAGAACCTATATCAGTAAGTAGAACATACTAAGTTTAGTAGAACCCATATCAGTATGTAGAACACACTAAGTTCAGTAGAACCTATATCAGTATGTAGAACATACTCAGTTTAGTAGAACCTATATCAGTATGTAGAACATACTCAGTTTAGTAGAACATATTAAGTTCAGTAGAACCTATATCAGTATGTAGAACATATTAAGTTTAGTAGAACCTATATCAGTATGTAGAACATACTAAGTTCAGTAGAACCTATATCAGTATGTAGAACACACTAAGTTCAGTAGAACCTATATCAGTATGTAGAACATACTCAGTTTAGTAGAACTCATATCAGTATGTAGAACATACTAAGTTCAGTAGAACCTATATCGGTATGTAGAACATACTAAGTTTAGTAGAACCCATATCAGTATGTAGAACATACTAAGTTCAGTAGAACCTATCTCAGTATGTAGAACATACTAAATTTAATAGAACCTATATCAATATGTAGAACATACTAAGTTTAGTAGAACCTATATTAGTATGTAGATTTGTAGAACATACTATATTCAGTAGAACCTATATAAGTATGTAGAACATACTAAGTTCAGTAGAACCACAACAATGATATTCCGATGTTTCTTCAGAAACAAATGATCTAATCAAGCAAAACGCTAGTTTTGTAACGCCAAGAAAAACAAAACGAGAGTGGTATATACCCTTGAACACAACATTACATCATTGAAAAGCAAAGGAAGATGGAAGATGGAGTAAAATTTGGTTGCTATCTATTGCCTTAGCCTTTGTATTATAGATATGGAGACACCCCGTATTTAATATTTTGTACCAAACATCCCTAATGACCAATAGATCAGGATCAAACATCCTGAACCAAATTTCACATCATCCCTTCCTTAACATGAGTCAATATTGAAGGGTGCACTTATTTACTTCCTCTAAAAGAAGTAATGCCCAAGCAGCACAAGCACAATATCGTATCCTATCCAAAACTGACATGGTTAACTCATAAATAATAAAAGATTTTCTCATTTTCTCAGAACACGTGATGAGAACCAAATCAATTGTTGCACAACATATGGCCAAAACTGCACATAACAAAAAGGATGAATGCATCCCTTTTCCACAATGAAAATAAAATTAGAAAGTTGTGTTGTCTTGAGATGATGTACATAAAAGAAGCTGCAGTTGAGAACGAGTATAACATCCTCAATGGTCAGACAACGTTAAATTCTAGATCACCTTAGCTAAATGTGGGATCATGGTTCCACTAAGAGGTCACCTAATTTTGTACTGTTAGTAGCTACTTAGTTAATTTTTAAAATCATATTTTAATAATTGTATTATAGAATCTAGGCTTAGCAAATTGTCTATAGTTACTCAGTACACTCGTTTCCTGATGCACAATATTGCATCCCATCCTTTTCGTAACCATCATTCAATTAGTCAAACTATATCACTAATTGTTTAGCCAAAATGGTAAGAGATTTCGAAAATATCAGCCTCAGTAGCTCAGTTGGTAAGAATGACGGATTTGTAACCAGGCCGTTGGTTCGAATCCAAGCGAAGGCAAAAATTTAGTAATAACATGGGGAAGTGCATTGTGACAAAGCATTAGCTTTAAAAGGAATAGGGGATGTGTACCAAAAGTGGACCCCCATTTTGAATTCTCCTAATAAATCTTGGAAAGAAAACACAAATACTTTATTTTTCATGAAAAAAACATTCGGGGGTCCACATTTGGAACATTCAGACCATTCACACAAAGAATTCAGGGGTCCACATTAGGAATTTTGGTGGACGAAACAATTTTTTTCACTGACATTTTAAATTAAAAAGCTTAGAGAAAATAATATCAGAAATTGAAGTAAATGTACTTTAACACATATATATTCTACTTATAAACACTTACCAGAGAAAATACGAATATACTATCCTTGAAAACTTTTCAAAATCACAATAATCAAAATACAGATCTAAAATCAATACTGTTACAACTGAAAGTGTGACCGAGTCAGAGATGAGATTTCAAACAATAAACAAATCATTTCCCCTCCCGCTCCTTCTCTCAAGTTACGTTATGTGAGAAATAGGCTAGGGGTCCACTTTAGGAGAGGGGTCCACTTTTGGCACACTTTCTCTAATTCTTAAAAAAAAAAAAGATTTCGAAAAATTGATGGGAATGGACCCGACCCCCAAAAATCATCGCCTGGAATCACAGAAAACTATCAGAATTCAAAAATCGAGATTTACTTAGGTATTTTTGGGGGAAATTTAGTAAGTTAAGGCCAGATAGCATAAAATGTGAAACATAATTTATCAACTGAAAGTGAGAAAGTTAAAAAAAATGGTTGAAAAAAATAATGGAAAAATTTAATTCCCGTCTCTAGAGAAAAAAGAGACGTTAACCCAAAAAGAAACCATGGCGAATCATAGGGACCATGGGGTACACTTGCTAGCAATGTTCATGAAATTTTCTCATTGTTTTTTTGTCCCCAATTAGGTACCCGAGACCTCATCGTGGACTATTTTAATAATCTTTTCTTAAATAAATCAAAATTTGGCCTTCTGACTCATCCCACCACTTTAATGTTGCTCACACTGTCGGTCCAGGAGATATTCAGATTGACATAGTGACATATAATCAGCTGCAGATTAGGAGCAATGAACGCAATAGTTCTGATGAAATCTAACGATGTTCCAGACATGGGCCACAAGGCATTCTAATGTCCCTGAAATTGGAGTCTATTCCATATTAACATGATGAACACCTACAAACATAGACAAATTCCGATAGACATCCTGAGTTCAAGAGGAATTCGTTATTCAATAGTGTATCGTTATTATGATATTAGATTTAGATACAAGGATAAAGTATTTTTAAAAGAAACAGAAAAACACCTAGAGGGGACCGAATCGGGTGAATATTTTAGTTGAGACATTATTGAATAAAAAATTACCCAAACACTAGAGGGGACCGAATGGTGTGAATATGGTAGTTGGGACATTATTGAATAAAAAATTACCCAAAAACTAGAGTGGACCGAATGGTGTGAATATGATAGTTGAGACATTATTGAATAAAAAATTACCCAAAAACTAGAGGGGACCGAATGGTGTGAATATGCTAGTTGGGACATTATTGAATAAAAAATTACCCGAAAACTAGAGGGGACCGAATGGTGTGAATATGCTAGTTGAGACATAATTGAATAAAAAATTACCCAAACACTAGAGGGGACCGAATGTTGTGAATATGCTAGTTGAGACATTATTGAATAAAAAATTACCCAAAAACTAGAGGGGACCGAATGGTGTGAATATGCTAGTTGAGACATTATTGAATAAAAAATTACTCAAAAACTAGAGGGTACCGAATGGTGTAAATATGCTAGTTGAGACATTATTGAACAAAAAATTACCAAAAACTAGAGGGGACCGAATGGTGTGAATATGCTAGTTGAGACATTATTGAACAAAAAATTACCCAAAAACTAGAGGGGACCGAATGGTGTGAATATGCTAGTCGTGACATTATTGAACAAAAAATTACCCAAAAACTAGAGGGGACCGAATGGTGTGAATATGCTAGTCGAGACATTATTGAACAATAAATTACCCAAAAATTAGAGGGGACCGAATTGTGTGAATATGCTAGTTGAGACATTATTGAACAAAAAATTACCCAATTTTTCGTATTGTTCCACTTCTTTAACGTTGACATACGAGATTGGGCCCGCCCAGGATGAGATTCATCATTAACATCTTCTCCACTTTCTTGGAGTACACTCAACGTATGCAACATTTCAAATCGTTCAATTTTTTTACACAAATTTAGATTTGTGAGAAGCATAAATGTAAAGCCTAATTTGCACTGCCCGAGCATTCGTCGCGAACAGAGGTGACGAACGAGAATTCGTTTGAGGCTCAGGCAGTGTAAACAGTCGCCGCGAGCCGATCAAGTTTGAAGCGAATGCTCGTTAGTGCTCGAGCCTGATCCACGCGATGTCGGTTTTCTGGCGAATCATCAAAAGGATGCTCATTCGCCGCTCGGTCTGTGTAAACACCCCGGGATTCGTCGAATTGTGTTCTATGAATCTAGTTCTCGCCTAGCTGTTGAAGCATACACGTCTCCTATTTTGTGTGTGGTGTTGTTGCTTTTTAGTATTTGGCTGATGGAGTGAGAAAATGAAAAGTGCCTTTTGTTAATTTCTCTGTACGCGGAGCTCCCAGAGCTGTGTCAGCCAGACAATAAATTTTATTTTATTCTAAATAGCCCACTGTTCAAATCCCTCAGCAATAGGGAGTAATTCCTTTTCTTTAAAAATGACGACTCCCACATGCGACGCCTTTTCCTTTTTCGCTTTTCCTCTGCTAGATGGTCTAGAATGAGGATAACCGCCGCGGAAACCGCAATTTGGGATAGCGCAGGTGCCATGAGCTATCGCAAAATCGCTACGAATCCTCACGAGTAACTGATCGTCAGAAATGCTCGACCAGTATGAACAGAGGATTCGTTTGTGTTCGTGCTCGTTGAAAACTAGCGAGCAATCCTAGGGGATGTTCAGTCTGTGTAAACGCCCCTTAAGATGGTTCTCAGAATACGGAAATTGTAAACATATTGGGACGACTGTGTCAACATAAAAAAAACGTAAAAATCAAAATTTTGAGGGGGGAGGTATTTTTTTTTTTTTTTTTTTCGTGACGATTCCAAAGCTGAACTTTGGATTCGTCACGAAAGTTTATTGAAAATAATAAACCAAAACCAAAATCCATTGTAGGTATCACGAAAAATTCAAAAAGTCACCTTACTCCTTGAACACACCTCGTATATAAGGGGGAAATAGCTATATTCGAGAACAGTGAAAGCATGATACCCACACTTGCTAATTTGACGTAGTTTTTGCATAATTTAATATTTTAGCGGCTCAGGTATATTCATGAGAATGTCATCTACAGTATTACAAGAATTTGTTATGTTTAGTAAACTCTTGTTCGGTTAGGATTTTACATTTGTTGAAAGTTCAGTGACCTCTTAGTGAGTACTTATTTCATTTGTTTAAATAAAATAAGTGTAACAATCAGCACCTGTTGCCATGATACAAGTCACGTTCTGCATCGGTCCATTGCTAGCGTCATAATAAAGTCCATGAACTGCATTTCAACTTTACAAATCATCCGGTTGTATGACATTCCTTGAAGTAGTGTGTAACCAGTTCGGTGTGGGGGGGGGCTACGTTCTAGTACCGTGGGGATGGGTTTTAGTGCTAGCGTCATAATAAAGTCCATGAACTGCATCTCAACTTTACAAATCATCCGGTTGTACGACATTCCTTGAAGTAGTGTGTAACCAGTTCGGGGGGGGGGATGTTCTAGTACCGTTGAGGATGGGTTTTAGTGTTAGCGTCATAATAAATTCCATAAACTGCATCTCAACTTTACAAATCATCCGGTTGTACGACATTCCTTGAAGTAGTGTGTAACCAGTTCGGTGTGTGTGGGGGGGGGGGTACGTTATAGTACCGATGAGGATGGGTTTTAGTGCTAGCGTCACAATAAAGTCCATGAACTGCATCTCAACTTTACAAATCATCCGGTTGTACGACATTCCTTGAAGTAGTGTGTAACCAGTTCGGTGTGGGGGGGGGCTACGTTCTAGTACCGTGGGGATGGGTTTTAGTGCTAGCGTCATAATAAAGTCCATGAACTGCATCCCAACTTTACAAATCATCCGGTTGTACGACATTCCTTGAAGTAGTGTGTAACCAGTTCGGGGGGGGGGATGTTCTAGTACCGTTGAGGATGGGGTTTTAGTGTTAGCGTCATAATAAAGTCCATGAACTGCATCTCAACTTAACAAATCATCCGGTTGTACGACATTCCTTGAAGTAGTGTGTAACCAGTTCGGTGAGGGGGGGGGATACGTTCTGGTACCGTTGGGGATGGGTTTTAGTGTTCGCGTCATAATAAAGTCCATGAACTGCATCTCAACATAACAAATCATCCGGTTGTACCACATTCCTTGAAGTATTAGGCATATTATGAGAGCAAATTCCTTACACAATAAATAAGGAAAAAATCAAAAGCAATCGGTAAAAATAGGACACCCAAAAAGTAAATAAATGCTGGCACCATTACCCCAAACAGTAAAGAAATGACCGGGACCATTGCCCCAAACAGTAAATAAATGACTGGGACCATTACCCTAAACAGTAAAGAAATGACTGGGACCATTGCCCCAAACAGTAAAGAAATGACTGGGACCATTACCCAAAAGAGAAAACAAATGACTGGNCCCCCCCCCCCCCCCCCCGAACCATCAGGAAAGATATGAATGCCAGTGAATAATGACTCGTATTTTAGTTTAGCTATTGTGGATTTCCAGATATTTCTATAGAAATATTATAAGTTGCGAGCATTCGCCCCATTTTCTAGGAGGTTAAGCCATTTCGCCCAATACTTTGATCATTGCTATAGTCATATCCTTGAATAAAATATTGAATTTTCTAACTAGGAGCGGTGCTCACTCTCGGGGTCGGTTCCACCCAAAACCCATAGTTAAGAAGTATCCCTTCGGAATAAGCGAGAAATCTGAAATTTTATACGAAGGTGTCCCGGAGTGCAAAAAGTAATATCTCTGAGTAAAATATTGAATTGTCTAATTAGGAGTCGTGTTCACTCTGGGGGTCGGTTCCACCAAAAATCTAAAATTGAGGAGATTTAATTCCGCGATCTCGAAATTGTTGTTGAATTTTGTAACCTTAGCGAAGCGCGGGAAAACAGCTAGTAATTTAATAAAATATAGAATTTCAGACATTACTGTAGTCCTCACTGAAATTATGGTTCACCATTTTGCCCCAAGTGGACCAATCATTAATGCGCTGTGTAAACGTATAATTTAGCCAGCGCCTATGGCACGTTGAATACACCAGTTCCCGTTCGATCACTGAAGTTATACAAAGTCCAGCGTGGTTGTACCATGTGGGTGTTCGCGCCGGTTAGCGGCTTCGTGATGTTGATGGCTATTTTTCCGGCCCAACCCAGGCTGGGTGAGGTCAATGTGGGTAGCTGGTTTGCAAGTTTCAGCGAATGCAATGTAAAACCCCCGTCTTCAAAACGTTTTTAAAAAAACGGCCTTTTCATATTTTTTTTGGGATATCACAGCATTTGTACTCAGACATATAATAATAATCACTTCAAACTTCTTCAATAAAATCTTTTTACTCTGGGAAGCCCGCCACTGGTCGACACTAATATTAAAGTTCCTATTGTTCTCATGAGGCTGAGTGCACCCCGTAATCACAAGCGCTAATTTGAAAAATGTCTGACCCCTCGCGGAAATTGAAGCTGGGTCTCCAAAGTAGAATGCCACTGCGATACCCACTAGATCAGGAGTGCTGCTAACATTATTCAGCTAATTCTATGAATGTATATACCAAATTTCGAGAAGACGTTCAAAAGTTATGGCGTATCAAACAGACGTTCACTTGTCTAATTTTTATAAATACGAGTATTTCTGGACATAAGGTCAGCCTTCGGGGAACAAAGAATAGACCCGAATTGGAACCTGCAAAGACCTAGTACAGCAATTACTAGCATTATGCAATAAAATATTGAGGCACCATTTGGGACCAGGTGTCCCCATAATTCCTCAAAAACCATAAACATATTTAATGTACATATCTACCCATTGCAGCGTCTATGGCACGTAGAATACACCAGTTCCCGTTGAATCACTGTAGTTAAGTAACATCCAGCGAGGTTGTATCATGTGGGTGTCCACGTGGGTTCACCCGCTCGTGATGCTGGCTATTTTTCCGACCCAACCCCGGGCTGGGTGAGGTCAATGGGGGTAGCTGGTTTGCAAGTTTCCAGCGAATGGAGGGTGAAACCCCCGTTTTAAATGACCAATAGATGTTAAAGAGACGTTAAGCCAAATTAAAAATAAAAAAAATGTACATATTAAATTTCAAAATCAATGTAGCCACCGATCCAGCCTTTAAAAAACTCCGTTTCAAACCAAAAATGAATCAACAGCAAATTATAGACGGCACACATTGATACTATGAGATGAAAGCGAGGATTACGGTGGTAGGAAAGGATACAGCTAAAGAGAGAAGGTGAAAGCGAGGATTACCGTGTCAGGAAAGGATACAGCTAAAGACAGTAGGCACTGAAAAGAAGGTGGTGGCATGGTATAGAATTAAGGAAGGCAACGCCGACCCAAAACAGAATTGGGAAAAATTTGAAGGTAAAAAAAAGATGAGGGAAGATCAACTTTCAAATTCGGACAAGGTGTATCGCAGAATAAACAGTTCGAAATTATTTTGGACGGGGTTTTCCAAGAAAATCATGATCCACTAATTCTTACACGAAAGAACAGTACCTAGTTGAGATTAGGAATTATTTTTCACGATAAATTGACTTTGTGATTACTAATACTATGTATTGATAGATGATGTATGCTCGTGGTGTGATGAGAGGCTCAGTGGGTTGTGTTGGATTTTCTATATTATTGACTCGAAATCAAACGGCAAGGGGATTAGAGACAGGGTCGTTATTTTGGTCCAATATAGTATGAACGAGCTTCACGTGGGGCCAAATTTTCTGTCATATTTGATTTTTCGTATTGGTAGCCTCCGAGGGAGAGCAAGCCAGCTTCATTAGGTTTGATGTTAGGAAGGGCATCCAGCCTTTAAAAAATGCAGTTTTTATAAATACTGTGAGGTTACTGTGTCAGGAATGGGCACAGCTATTTAGAAAGGTAACGCCGACCCCAGATAGAAGAAGAATTGATTTTTCTTGCGTTTTCATGTAAAGGCTCCCATATAGGAAAAATCAAAACTTTTCAAAAATTTCTGTGGGAGGGGGGTTAATCCTGACCTAGATACGGCCAATTGATCTTTGTATTAAAATTTTCGGACCTACAGATTACGCAGAATTGAGGCATTTATGTGACAGGTCGTTCCCGGAAACATTTTGCTGGATCATTTGTGTGTGTGTGTGTGTGTCAGAGTTTGAGTGAAAATTTTATATAAAAAAAAAAAATGTTCTAGAATTTTTAATTTGCCAATAGATTTTCACGTTTTGATTGAATAAATTTATAGAAAACTGAATTATCCTTCAGTGTAAAAAAATTCAATTCAATATTAGATACATTGAGTAGAGTATATTGATGAACATTAGTGGTTTTATAATGCTACTCCGGGAGCTCTTTCTTGAAAAAAAAGGACGCAACGGGGTGTTAAACGTTTTTTTTACTACGATAACTCTCGAACGCCATGTTCGATGAGTTCTACAGTTGAGAGTATTACTAGTGATAACAGTATAGTAAATAACACAATTATTCTTGTCCATTGACTAATATATGGATACTCGTTTATCAGGTAATCATTACTTCATTGTACTATACGCACATAGGGAGGTGTGTGTAGTGTTTTCGATAATGAGTCTGATATTGTGATAAGTCTACGAGAGATTGGTAGACCCCACTATCTTAGAACATTTATCTAGAACAGTATGACGGAAAATATGTGCGGCCGCCTCTTAGTGATAATATTCCAGCCTTGACCCGAACATAATGAGACCATGTGCGTGATAATATGAGTTAGGTAACCTAATGTCTGTCGGGTGTGGGGTTACCAGACACCCGGCTTTGGCAGGCCACGTCCTGCATTTTGTATGTTTGTCCGGTTTCCAGTCTTCTCTTGAAAATAATTGAAAATATTCTATTCCTGTTTTTGCATGCGAAATGTCCTGCTTTTGAAAATTAACATCTGTTAACCCGAGTCAGGTGTTTATGCTTCAGCAGTACTCATAATATTGTCAGCATGTGACCAGAGCTCTGATTAATCTGTTAACCCGAGTCAGGTGTTTATGCTTCAGCAGTACTCATATTGTCAGCATGTGACCAGAGCTCTGATGGTGTTTACATCGTTCTATCTTAGCTCTGGTGTTGGTCATCAGACCAGTGTGAATACTTTTGAAAGCTCAGCAACTTAAATTTTTTTAATTTAAATTTTCCAATTTAACGGAAATAATACGATTATTTTAATACTCCATAATAAGTAATAAACAATGTCTATTATAAATTTGGCTTCATTACCTGCCTCGGTACTCGGTAGCTCAGTGGTTAAGCGCTCGCCTGGTAAACAGGAAGGTGTGGGTTTAATCCCCTGCAGAGGCAGGATTTTTTTCCTCATTAATTTGAGTATTTGACCTCATAAAAATAGAGCTCTAAGGGTTAGGGGGGTCTTAGCTCTGGTGTTGGTCATCAGACCAGTGTGAATACTTATGAAAGCTCAGCAACTTAACCTCGCCTACTGGTAACATTCAACTCAAGAGTCAATTTTCTTTTCTTCATTACATTCATAGAATTAGCTGGGCCCTATTGAGCCCTATTGACAATTGAAAGTACGTGAGTTCTACAGTTCACAGAACTATTAGTATTCTATTTGGTCAAACTAAAGGATAAATTGTTATCAGTGTGGAAATCATCGGCAGGCCATTAAATGTTACAACCGACTTAATGGACACCATTCAGAGACTGTACAGGTACACGTCAACAATAAGGCCGTCATAAATTACATTGAAACAATTAATTCAAGTACCTATTCATAATTCAAGAAATCCAAGCACAGACTTATTCTATAATGCGTAGCACACTGGCACAGAGTTGTACTTGAGCAAGTACTAACTTATAGTATTACTAGCTGTTTTCCCGTGCTTCGCTACGGTTACAAAATTCAACGAGAAATTCAAGATCGCGAAATTAAATCTTATCTATTTTAGATTTTCGGGGGAACCGGCCCCCAGATTGAACACGGCTCCTATTTAAAAAATTCAATATTTTACTCAATTATACTACTTTTTGCACTGCGGAACACCTTCGTATAAAATTTCAGCTTTCTCGCTCATCCCGATGTGATGCTTCTCAATTCCGATTTTTTGGAGGTGAAAACTATGGGTTTTTGGTGGAACCGACCCCCGGAGTGAGCACCACTCCTAGTTACGTTCAGCCATCGTGGAGCTACGTTGATTATCAGTCAGTCAGTATAAAAACTGGNACGTTGATTATCAGTCAGTCAGTATACCAACTGGGCTTTGCGTTTTATAAGTATAGATGTTGCACACAGGCAGTTTCAGGGTGAGGGGGTTTCGGAATTTTGGGCTAGAACCGCATCTTTCCCGTGGCTGCACATTTTTTCTGTGGTGAGGACAAACGGCCTCTTTATAGTTTTTGATGTTAGTACAGCATTACTGAGAGCCTGATGTACTAATATTCCCCCTTTTTTTTGCTTGATGTAGGTATCTTTAACATCTATTGGTCATTCGAGACGGATTTTTTATATCCATTCTCTGGAAACTTGGAAACCAGTTACCACATTGACCTCACCCAGCCTGGGTTGGGCCGAAAAAAGTATCTCGAGGGCGCGAACCCACGTGGACACGCACATAGTACAACCTCGCCGGACATTGCTTAACTTCATAGATCAAACTTGAACTGATGTATTCAACGTGCTATAGAAGCTGGCTTTAATACATTCTTCAATCATCTACAAAATCAAATATTTCTTCTCTGCTAATGATGCCGCCTGTCGCTACTCACATTAAATTAGCTACTCAATCGTCCTCACGAGGATGAGGGCACTCTGAATACACAAGCAACCGAGTCAAAGAACCCGCCCAAGATTCGACCAGATTCTCTAATTGCAATTTCAGGGTAATTTTCTGTGAAAGCAAATCTTTTTATTATTCTGGTAATACCGCCACGCGTCGCTACTCACATTAAAGAAACTACTTTGGCTAACGACTCTTTAACATCTATTGGTCATTCCAGATGGGGATTTTACCCTTCATTTGCTGGAAACTTGCAAACAGCTACCCACATTGACCTCACCCAGCCTGGGTTGAAAAGGAATTGTCAATCAACATCACGAGGGCGTAAACTTTCGTGGTTTGCTACTAAATATAACCTTGCTGGGCGTTGCTTAACTTCCATGATCCCACGGGACCTGGAGTATTCAACCTAATAATGACGGTAACCTATATCAACTCGAAGAAAATGAAACCATACTCTTAGCACACACACACACACTTGACGACATAAACACACATTTTTTAAAATCACCAAACCACATCTAATCAGTACACACAAAAAACAGCAGTTTCTTTTTTTATCTTATCTAGTCGCAAGCTTTATGATAAGATAAAAAAATGAAATTCTTGTTACTCGAAGTGATCGACAGGAAAAAGGTAGACGTGACAATGTGACATTCATTAAAGTATACCCGAATATACAAATGTGAAAAAATGTGATAAACTTAAAAATTGATATAAAGATATTGTGCCGGAAAGTACAAACGTGAAAATGTATAATCGTAATGAAAATTTTACAAATTGTGGCATAATTTTCCACCAAAAAAATGTGACATAATAATTTACTATTGGGTAGGAAATTTATACGTAAAAATATGATACAATAATTATTTGTTAATAATTATTACCGAAAAATTCATACATAATTATATCGTAGTGTGACATAATTATATCATAATAATATCGTGATAATGAAAATGTGAAGAAAACAAAAATATGACTTAATAATATTGCATCGAAAATTACAAAAACGTGACAATAGTGTTGACATAAAATGTAAAAGAACAATCGTGAAAATGTGACAAAGTTTTTGTTCCTGAAAGAATAATATTGTATCGAAAAATACAAACGTGAAAATGTGACAATAGTGTTGACATAAAATGTGAAGGAACAGTCGTGAAAATGTGACAAAATTTTTGTTCCTAAAAGAATAATATTGTATCGAAAAATACAAACGTGAAAATGTGACAATAGTGTTGACATAAAATGCGAAAGAACAGTCGTGAAAATGTGACAAAAGTTTTTGTTCCTGAGAGTAGGTACAAATATGAAAATGAGGATAACCGAACCTCGAGGATTAGATTTGTATGTGGCACTTTGTTCAAAGTCCACAATGCCTAGTTGGGAGACTTGTACGTAACTTAATATGTTCAGTCCCTTAAAGTGCATATACTCTCTATGCATGTGCAGTAGCCCCCACACCCACACACAAAAGTCCGATGAAAAAGAAAAGTTCTCAACGGAGTTGCCTCTGGAGTGTCAGCAATTTCTGCATCTACGTATGACTAAACTCCGCCAGATATAGGATCCATAGTGGCATCATGATTTTTCTATCGAATATATGAATGTATGTAGCTCTCAACTAGTAGTTCAGTGAACTATAGATTTCACTTAAAATGGCTACCAAGAGGTCCCGGTTGGACCTCTTGGTCAAGTTAAATCCAAAATTATTCCCGATAATATTGAAGATATGAGTGACATGGGCCCGCAGTACTGTATTAATCAGCACAGTAAAGTTATGTCAATAACACCAGAAAATGAGTTAAAGCCTCTGCCAATGTCACACATACCTAGGTATTTTATCTGTATGATTACTCGTAGGTATCTATGAAAATCAGTAAATTAGGAATGGATTACAGGAATTTAGGCATTCGATTTTGAAAGATTAAACATTTTAAAAAAAGTATCAGGAAAATCCGTCATATTAATGTAAAAATTTTTTATTAAATCCCGGAAAAATATAACTTACTCAAATAATCTTTCGGTGATGACATTTTATTATGTTTTTCTACAACAAAACAAAAATTATCAGCAGATAATGAATTAATATCAAAAAAAGATAATTAAACTTATCAATTACTATTATTGTTATTTTAATCTAATCAATTTTATAGCACATTATATATTGTAAGTGATAAAAAATATCATATCAACACCACAATAAATTGTTATTTTCTAAAAAAAAAATATAAAGAAAAATCTTCACAAATATTATAAAAAACGGGGTTTAATTTAAAAGAATTAAATAAGTATTTAATAAAGTCATTACGAATTAAATGGTTTATGTTGAAATCTGTTATTGTAAAGTTTTGAAAAATGGAAATCAGGCAAGCTAATAGTGGCTGGGGAAAGATTCTAAGCAAAGGTTTTTTCTTTTTAAATTTTTTGTTAGGAATAAAGGGGAAGAATAACAAAACTTATCTAGTGTGTATTAAAATTACAAATTTTATTTAATTTTTATATTATATATTATTTTATTTCTATCAAAACATGATATCCATTAGAAATAATCAAACTTATTATTTCAGAATTCATAATTTAATTAAATAATTAATGAGAGATAAAATAATGGAAATAAATAATTTTATATTTTGTAATGAAATTCAATATTAAAATAAAAAGACCGATTATTTTTTTTTTAAAAATGAAACAGTCGTCAGTCGCCATATTCCCAGAACATCACATGTAGGTATAAGCATTATTCTTATTATTAAACATCATGTTTTATTTTATTTTTTTGCTGGAAACTTACTAATGAGCCACCCAGATTAACGTCACCCAGCCTGGGTTGGGCCGGAAAAATAGCCAGCATCACGTGGATACCGTAAAACCTCGCTGGACGTTGCTTAACTTCAGTGTTCTAACGAGAACTGGTGTATTAATATAACAAAGTGCAATTTAAAATTTTAGGAACATATTCGCCATTCAAGAAAAGTTGACAAAATAATTTGACCAAAACTGAATTGAAAAGAAATATAGGTATGAATATTATTGCATGAAATAATGACATAATGGAATATAAATAATAATTTAATATCATGCTGGGCTAATTAAATTTTCTGAATCTTCCAAAGAATTCCCCAATTCCTGTCAGAATACCAAAGTATTCTGACAGGCAACGTCGGAGTTATACTTGTACAGGGTGTCCCAAAAGTCCGAGACCACCTGAATATATTTATTTTGAAAGGCTTTATGTGGAGTTTTGAAATTTTGCATGGTAATATATCCCAAATTAAAACACCTGATGGTGTGACCAAATTTTCAGGGGCGGGTCCCATGTGGCCCCCGGGAGGTTCAACTTTTGTTTTTTAAATACGAACTATCATCTTGTGATACATTTTCAGAATGACAACAAAATTAGAAGTACTTTACAAAAAATTTCACACGTCTAGCGTGTTTGGTTTCAAAATGGCGGATATTTGAATTTTCCGAGACATGACTTCCAAGAGTGTCTAAAACTAGGCGAATTATTTGAAATGTTATACTGAATAATTGCATAGGACACCAATGTCGAGGAGCTTTTTGTTTTAGACATAATTCACCTAGTTTTACACACTTCGCCTAGTTTTAGATACGCTTGGAAGTCATGTCTTGGAAATTTCAAATGGCCCCAATTTTGAAACCAAACAGGCTAGGCGTGTGAAATTTAGCAAAGTACTTCTAATTTTGTTGTGATTCTGAAAAGGTATCACAAGATGTGGGTTTGTATTTAAAAACAAAAGTTTGATCCCCTGGGGGCCACATAGGACCCGCCCCTGAAAAATTGGTCGCACCATCAGGGGGTTTAATTTGGGACATAATACCATGCAAAATTTCAAACTCCACATAATGCCGTTCAAAAGATATTCAGGTGGTCTCGGACTTTTGGGACACGCAGTATAATCATGTTTGGAACACAACATTATTTCCTAGTGTATAATGCATATCAAGCGTAACACCATGATGAGCTAACCTAGGATTCCGAAATTTGTACCACATAGTAACTTTTACTATAATAGGTAAGAAATATATCAAAAGTTTAACTGGAAGTTATTTATCGTCAAAAAGACCTTTTTTGAAAATGATTGAAATCATAATTCGTGTTAGGTTTGAGTGCTTATAGTTATGTCTGCGCAAGTGCTCCTTTCAATAAAATATTCAGGGTGGTCGAGATTGGAAGTTAAAATCAAATTTCTTCAAATTTATTTGATTTTTTGGAAAAAAAAGGATCTTTGAAAAATTTTGAATTTCTGAGAATCTTTTAAGATTTTTTTTTAAGAAAAGGAGATTCAATTTTCATTCCTTAATTTGATCTATCATTTAAACTTTTGTCTCTGGAGGACTTTGAACGGACAAGCCATAGACAATAATATGAATCTCTGCGGCGACCTTGGGGTTAGGAAAGGCATCCACACATAAACTGTGGGGAAGAAACGAAGAAAAGCTTTGCCAAAACAACAAATTTACCACTAGTAAGTACGCTTACAATCAAAAGACTCTAAAACATCGTACCTGATCTCTTTATCACTTCGATTTTTTTTTCCACACAGCTCAGATTTCCGTTTAGAAAATAAATAATAGTCGCTGGGGGGCCAGGTCTGACTGTAGAAATATTGAGTATCTCAGTGAGGCAATACTCACGCACAGCAACCTTTTCAATGACTGTGTGTAAACGAGCGTTGCCATGGAGGAGCCGAAGACATAGTCAAAATGTACTAATCAAAATATTTGAATAATTTTAGCTCGTATTATAATTATATGGTGTAAGACATGTCAAAATGTACTAATCAAAATATTTGAATAATTTTAGCTCGTATTATCATTATATGGTGTAAGACATGTCAAAATATTGTTTGAACTACAATACAATAACTCTTTGCTGGTCTTGCCAAAAACATTTACAACCACCCTCGCAACTCTTTAACATCTCTCTATTATATATAGTTAACTGAAGATATAGTATTTTATTAACTGTAGCAGGGTCGTAGACAGAAAATCCTGGCCGGGAGGGGGGGGGGAATATACGGGTCCCTCTATCATTCTTATTCTAAAATGACCGTATGGACTTGGGAAGTAGTAATAGTAAAAGTAGTTGATGTGAAAAGGCCTGTACGCTTCCTCTTGGCAACACATAATTCGATTTTGAGATGTTACTGTTCACGAAATATATCAATATTTATGATTGCTGTACAACCTGAAAGGTCGCACTATATTGTAAAATCAGTGTCCTGCAATAGCCATTGTCCCATATTAGCCCACATCAGTGAACTTCTGATTTTGTCTGTTTGAATTTTTTTCAAAACTTTTAAGATGATTTATTTATTATTCAGAAAAAAACCTGGGGGGGGGCGGGGTTCCCCCATTTCCCCCTCTCGTCGGGCCTGAACTGTAGATAATGGTTATGGGTACAGGATACTTAACAAACATAAAATAATATGCATGCATATTTCGCGAAACCCCAAAAAATTGCACAAATATAAGAAAGGAGGTAAAATCAATGTTTTTTGTTGTGTTCACACAGTACATTTATATCATACAAAATGAGTGAATTACGAATTTTGACTTACTCAAAGTCAAAATTCTTTTTTACCACCTTGATTCCGGTGGTAAAAACGTGTGATTTGATATGTGACACAATCATATTTGAATCATGCATGTGTGCAATTTTCGAATGTTCGAAAAAGCGATCAAGATTAAAAACGATTATTGAAAAAACTGGATCGGTCCCCTTTTCAGAATGTACAAAAATTACTCATCAGAACGCTTTATAATTTCTAATAAGTATTTCAGGGCCCCCGAAAGAAAATCCGGGCCCCGGACTAAAAAATTACGGGTCCCTTTAGTAAAATGAACAAATTCTTAAGATCCCCTCAAAAAGCCCGGGCCCGGGGATTACCCCGTCACCCCCCGCCCCCTCTCGTTGGCCCTAAAGTATTTATTGAATAATTTTCTGAAAAACTTACCGAGAGCGAGAAATTCTAGATCATCGATGTCCACAGCAACCATTTTCGATGCTGTTTTACCAGAAGAATCTGGTGTTGCAACATAAAATACCAATCACTTTATTAATTTAAACTTATATAAGTTTAAGTATACTTTATTATTTCCTTATTAAAACTTAGCATTAAGCAAATTAGTTTAAAAAGAAAAGAAAAACATCCACAAAATTAACTTTCTTTAATAAATATTAATTTAAATATTTTTCTATTTTATTTTGAACTATTATTATTTTGAAATAATAATAATAAAAGAATTAATGTTTCCTCGAGTAGAGGTGAAAAGATACTGCCCGCAATGTAAATAAACGTCATACGCTCGAAAGATAAATTTGGTCTAAAAATTAATAATATTGGAAAATGGACTTTGGATTTGGTTTCTATTGTTATACAAAAGATGTTTTTTTTACTTTCTCTTCCATAGAAGATAAAGTATTGTATTCGTGCAGAAATTTTAGACATATTTTGGCTGAAAAAATTGTTTGACGGGAAGCCAAAGGCCAAAATAAAGATCAAATATATTCGGCCATATTGCTTTTGGGCCATATTTTCAAAATTTTGGGTCATTTTTGAATTTTGAAAATATTTGGAGCCATGGGGCCA
>CM022884.1:12256058-12276203 GCA_012654025.1 Pachypsylla venusta | reverse complement strand
TAGATCACTGAAGTTAAGCAACGTCCAGCGAGGTTGTACCATGTGGGTGGCCACGTGGGTTCGCGACCCCGCTGGCTTTTTCCGGCCCAACCCAGGCTGGGTGAGGTCAATGTGGGTAGCTGATTTGCAAGTTTCCAGCGAATGGAAGGCAAAACCCCCGTTTTGAATGAGCAATAGATGTTAAAGAGACGTGAAGACAAATTAAAAAAAAAAAATTGAAATGGGCTTAAATTTTTGATGCCAATTTTTTAGGCGTGCATGTTTGACAATAATGGCCGGCATTAATGCTGACATCAGAATTTAGGAATAATTTAGAAAAATTAGATCACATCCTAACGTACAGTTTCGGCATGCGCATGTCTCCGACTCGTAATATTTCTCATCTGAAAAACTTCTGCAGTGAGAATTGGTAAGGATTGACGATAGGCATGAACGGGGGCTTGCATGTTCAACGTTCATTTCTTGCAGACATGTAGCAAAAATCTATGAAAAATTGAATATTTTTCAAAACTGACCGGTGAACTCTCATGCCGTCAGTTTTGTGCCTGGACGTTCATTTTTTCATCTTTTTTGGCATTAATGCCAAACGGCTCTTAAAACATGTATGGGTCTCTCTGTGAACAAAATATCTCAGAAACCCCAAAAAGAAGAACGTTTGTCAAGTTCACCCTGCGTGCACCAGAAACTTTAACTTTTGGTTAAAATTGAATCTGGCGTTGTCGATTTTGCCGTTTTTCTTCACGAAACTTGATTAAACGAAAAACGGGTTGTGTTAGAGACATGAAAGTAAACATGCATGTGAATTACATGTACAGGACAAGAAACTTTTGATTAAAATCAAAGATACCATTAGAGGTTTTTGGTAGTTCTCGTCATATCACAGAAGTTAAGCAACGTCCGGCGTGGTCAGTACTTGGATAGGTGATCGCTTGGGAACAAAACTTATCGTTGGCTCATTTTTCCGGCCAACCCAGGCTGGGTGAGGTCAATGTGGGTAGCTGGTTTGCAAGTTTCCAGTGAATGGAGGGTAAAACCCCCGTCTTAAATGCCAATAGATGTTAAAGAGACGTTAAGCCAAATTAAAAAAAGAGAGTTTTTTGGGCGTACAGGAAATTCCATAATTTTGGATAAGAAAAGTAGTGTGATGTTCACACCAGCTTTTTAATACGATCTTGGCGATATTTTCTTTATAAAAGTGAGTCATTATTTTATGATTCAGTTTTAACACCATATACCTACTAGTCACTCACTTAATTTCGTGAGTCACAAGACTGCGTGTTGTCAAGAAATGTTATAGAAGAGCTTCAGGAATTGGGAAGCATCATATTTCTACGACTAAGATATGTTTCATCTGAGCAATGCAACAAACCCGACATTGTTTAACTTTGTTCGCTATGGGTTTTTCAATCATGAATCCAACATCACTTCCGGCGTCATCGAATGATGATTGGTGATCAGATATTTTTTGTTTTTTATTTATGGAGGGGTTTACCCTCCATTCTCTGGAAACATACATATCAGCTACCCCCACAGAGGATTTACAAATTTGCCGCCTGTAGGCTATTCAAGTTTTCCGCTCCTCCCGACCTTTACAATTGGAAACCCTAGTTCACACAATTATAATTATTACCTAATTACAATTGCAAATTACAGCTCGACCAACTTCGACTCTCACGGCGGCCAAAAAGAGGCAAACATTAGACTTTAATTAAAAATTTTGTGACGCGTTCAATAAATACAAATCGGTACTCCATGCAGCTAATTGATAAAAATAGGCACCACATTTCAATCTCTAATTTAAAAGGCGGCCGAAAACCAACAAAAACGGTATATTTAACTTCAAACAGAGGTTTCTTTTTGTAATCAAAATGCATAAAACAATTTCGTCTTGCCAAAATTTGCCGACCCTAACATCTGCCGCTCTAGGCTCCAGCCTACTGAGTCTAATGGTACATCCAGCACTGCACTGATCCCAACCGCCTGCGTTGGGCCGTAAAAAGCTGCCGCGAACCCACGTGGTCACACACAAAGTAAAATTTTACTGGACGTTGCTTAACTTCAGTGATCTTACAAGAACTGTTGTATATTCCGACTAAAACTCTAACATTGTGGTTAGTCCAATTTTATTATACCAGGGTGTATACCGTTGATGGCGAGGGTTATCTCAAATGTCGACAAACCCTATTCAACAGTCAACACTTATCCCATTATTCACTGCAGGCAGCACGAGAAATTTTAAAAGTCTAACAAGCTTTTAGGACACAAAAAATAGTAGGGGTAAAACACAAATACCCAGCATTTGATATGATATTTTGGGTGCACATTCATAAAAATAGAGCCCGGATAATATGCAAATGATTATTGGAATCTTCTGACGATTTTTTGGGTTTTTGCAGATTCTACACATATTTGAAGCCTTTGCATTTTTTCGACCATTTTGGGAAGAAAATATTATTAAAATAATACAAATGTATTAAAAAAAATACGTACGACCTTATATCCCAACACTGGCGTCATACATTACCTTGCTATTAATAAAGATATTGTCCAGATTACGAGACACTTCGCTCACCTATTGAACCATATCAAATAGTTAGAAACGNGAGCCCGGATAATATGCAAAAGATTATTGGAATCTTTTGACGATTTCTTGGGTTTTTGCAGATTCTACACATATTTGAAGTTTTGCATTTTTTCGACCATTTTGGGAAGAAAATATTATTAAAATAATACAAATGTATTAAAAAAAATACGTACGACCTTATATCCCAACACTGGCGTCATACATTACCTTGCTATTAATAAAGATATTGTCCAGATTACGAGACACTTCGCTCACCTATTGAACCATATCAAATAATTAGAAACGAGGGGACAACCTCCCGGCGGAACTATAGAGATTCTAGATTGCTTAAATACTATAAGTCCACTGTATCTTTATTTGTATCCAAACTAGCGAATATTAATTTGATTTTTTTTTTTAAAAAAAAAACAGGCTGAATTTTTTTGGCTGAAATTGTCGAAAGAACTCCTAAGAAGTTGCGGTCTTCAGCTAGGTAATCCAAACAAGTTAGATCTAGGTTTAAGCCAACGATTTTTTTTTAACGTCTGTTTTTCTATTCGAAGGCCTTGTCCTATTGGGCCAATTTGGGCCTTATAGAGGCAAAGGTCATTCGAGAGGTGGGGTTTTAGGCCTCCAAATGGACCGATCAAGCACCAAGTGAAACTTTGCTGGACGTTTAGTAACTTCAACGATTTTTCAGGAATTGGTGTATTCGAAGTGATAAGAACGCTGACAGCATAATGATACCAATTTATAAAATTAAGTATAACCACTATTTCTCTTTTTTCAAAAAGCCCCGACCTTTTCGAGCGCTAATCTACACAGATGTCTGAACTATAAAAAAAGGGGTCGTCAACTCTGTTATCTCTTTTCAAAAAATGTCAAAATAGTAAGACATATTATACATTTGAACAGCGTTAACAAAAATTAATAAATTATATCAGAAAGAGTAGGCCTTTTAAATTCTGATAAGAAGTGATCAGAAGTGTAGCTCTAAACCCTAATAGTAACACAGTTAGGGTCACCCATTATACAGGGTGTTATCTTACTAACTGGTCCATAATAATTGGGTGGCATGGGATTAATTAGCCTAAACCCTAATAGTAACACAGTTGTTGGCACCCATTATACAGGGAGTTATCTTACTAACTGGTCCATAATAATTGGGTGACATAGGATTATTTAGCCTGAACCCTAATAGTAACACAGTTGGGGGCACCCATCATACAGGGTGTTATCTTACTAACTGGTCCATAATAGTTGGGTGACATGGGATTATTTAGCCTAAACCCTAATAGTAACACAGTTGTTGGCACCCATTATACAGGGTGTTATCTTACTAACTGGTCCATAATGATTGGGTGGCATGGGATTATTTAGCCTAAACCCTAATAGTAACACAGTTGGGGGCACCCATTATACAGGGTGTTATCTTACTAAGTGGCCCATAATAATTGGGTGGCATGGGATTATTAAGCTTAAACCCTAATAGTAACATAGTTAGGGTCACCCATTATACAGGGTGTTATCTTACTAACTGGTTCATATAATTGGGTGACATGGGATTATTTTCATTCCTAATTTTTAATGATGGGCTTAAAAAATCCATTATTTTTTTTTTTATTATTTCCTTGGTTCTAATGGCAAAGGGTTCCTTCCATATAACATCAAGAAAAACAACAACAACAATTGCAGCAGCAACATTAACAACAACAGCAACAACAAAAACAACATCACCATTTTTAGGTGATAGTCCTGGCTTGGCTGTAAATGCCCCCCCCCCCAAAAAAAAAAAAAATATTGCGTACGGCCCTGGTATGTAATTTAGTAACATTCGAAGGAGAAAAAAATGTCCCAAGAATTCTCTTTAATTTTATCTGATAAGTCAAATTAGAAAATTTCTATCCATAATGATTGCGTCATTTTCGACTATAGCAGATATTTTCAACATTCAATCTGAACAGACATTGAGACAAACGTTGTATTGCCTTCATAATGTAATTCAGTTGCTACCCTTTGGGTTTGGAACCCTTATAATGTAAACAAAAAAAATAGTACGGAACCTTTGAACTGAATTAGGGCCCATTCAATTTTGATAGAAACAATTCAGTTTAACAAATTGGGTTACCTTTGGTAGGTTTCAAACAATGGAAACTATTTTTAAAAACCAAAATAGAAAACCTTTGAACATTCAAACAAACCTTTGTACATTTCAAATGCATTTGTAGTGTCCGTTCAAAGTCAAAATAATTATTTCAATAACACAATAAAGTATCAACAAGTCTTAATAATTGTTTGTTGTGGTAGAGCTGTATCTATACTTATAAAACGCAAAGCCCAGTTGGTATACTGACTGACTGATAATTAACGTAGATCCACGATGGCTAAACCAAGAGATTTGAATCTTGACACACAGATCACTTTTAGTATGCAGGTGCGTAATATGAAAGGAAAAAAACGAAAGTTCAAGTGGGAGCAAGTTACCGCCCAAAATGACGCTTTTTAGCGGGTCTTTTTGTAATTTTTTTTGGGCAAACTAAAGGAGATAACGAAAAATGACCGAGAATGGACCGCCCCCCCCCAAAACAGTATATAAGGACCCCATAAAAAATAGAAAATTTGAAATTTTCCGGTTTCCCCCGATTTATGGACGGTTTTCATCACAAAAAAATCGGAATTGAGAAGTATCACTTTGGGATGAGCGAGAAAGCTGAGATTTAATACGAAGGTATTCCGCAGTAAAAAAGTAATATCCTTAAGTAAAATATTGAATTTTCTAAATGGGAGCGGTGCTGACTATGGGGGCCGGTTTCACACCAAAAAAAATTAAGAAGTATCACTTCGGAATGAGCGAGAAAGCTGAGATTTAATACGAAGGTGTTCCGCAGTAAAAAAGTAATATCCTTAAGTAAAATATTGAATTTTCTAAATGGGAGCGGTACTCACTCTGGGGGCTGGTTCCACCAAAAAAAAATAATTAAGAAGTATCACTTCGGAATGAGCGAGAAAGCTGAAATTTAATACGAAGGTGTTCCGCAGTAAAAAAGTAATATCCTTAAGTAAAATATTGAATTTTCTAAATGGGAGCGGTACTCACTCTGGGGGCTGGTTCCACCAAAAAAAAATAATTAAGAAGTATCACTTCGGAATGAGCGAGAAAGCTGAAATTTAATAAGAAGGTGTTCCGCAGTAAAAAAGTAATATCCTTAAGTAAAATATTGAATTTTCTAAATAGGAGCGGTGCTCACTCTGGGGGCCGGTTCCACCAAAAAAAAAAAAGTATCACTTCGGAATGAGCGAGAAAGCTGAAATTTAATACGAAGGTGTTGCGCAGTAAAAAAGTAATATCCTCAAGTAAAATATTGAATTTTCTAAATGGGAGCGGTGCTCACTCCGGGGGCCGGCTCCACCAAAAAAATAATAATTAAGAAGTATCACTTCGGAATGAGCGAGAAAGCTGAAATTTAATAGGAAGGTGTTCCGCAGTAAAAAAGTAATATTCTTGAGTAAAATACTGAATTTTCTAGGAGGGAGCGTTGCTCACTCTTAGAGCCGGTTCCACCAAAAAAAAATTAAGAAGTATCACTCGGGAAAGCTGAAATTTAATACGAGGTGTTCCGCAGTACAAAAAGTAATATCTTTAAGTAAAATACTGAATTTTCTAAATAGGAGCCGTGCTCTTCCTGGGGGACGGTTCCACCAAAAATCCAAACTTGAGAAGATTTATTAATGTCATGAAAAACATGAAGCACGGGCAAACAGCTAGTACTTATTAAAACGCAAAGCCCAGTTGGTATACTGACTGACTGACTGACCGACCGACCGATTCACTAGAAACGTAGAGCAATGGCTAAACCCACAGATTGTAAAGTTTCATTTCAGAAAAAACTTTCAAATCTCTTGTAAGTAACAAAATAAGGAAAACAATCGAATGTTTAACTGTAAGCTAGATCTCGCAATAAATTATCATTG
Organism: Pachypsylla venusta; assembly: GCA_012654025.1. Taxonomy (NCBI): domain Eukaryota; kingdom Metazoa; phylum Arthropoda; class Insecta; order Hemiptera; family Aphalaridae; genus Pachypsylla; species Pachypsylla venusta. Next base: position 12,269,668 of record CM022884.1, on the reverse strand, counting down.
AAAAAAGGCCAAGTTCCTCCCACTCTTCCAAAAAATTCCGCCTATGAAAGTAGTGATATCTATTATTGGGCCAAGTTTATTGTTGCTGCTGTATATCCCGAACTTAAATTTATTATTGCATGTTCTTCTGTCTCAATTCTCTTAAATTAATACCGACTTTACACTTGGTCAGATTTTCTAAGGGGATTCGTAAAATACTACCTTTTTACAAACTGGCCAAGTGTAAAGTCGGTATTTGAAGTTTACCCTGTGGTATTGTACTATACTACGGAATGTTTGTTCAAAATTTTAATGACCTATCCCCTAAAGAACCGGATATCTGACGGTGTGAAAAACCTGGTGAATTGCTTCGTGTAAAGATACACTGGTGCTTTCCGGAACTTGGCCTGGCGCACTGCCGTGCTCTCAGATATCGCCTAAAGCGATTTTTAGAGGTACGATTACACAGCCCAAAAGGTATGGATATAAAAAAATACCGAGAATGCACTGCCAACCCCCCCCCCCCCCCCNCCCCCCCCCCCCCCCCGATGAATCCAACGAAGGGTTCCTATCCAAGAAAGCATCACGCCCAACGTTGTTAAACTTCAGTGATCAATTAGAAGGGAACTGGTGTATCCTACTTTGTCAATGTATGACTTCATTTGTATTTAAACGTCTGTAAGTCTGTTCGTACGGCGATGACTCTCGAACGCTTTGTCCAAGTTTGGCATTCATAGACTGTTCAGTATTTGGGCCCTATTGATGTACCTGGAGCTTCATGGTTGCCCAAGAGTTGAATGAGGTCTACAGTTCACAGAACGTATTCCATTATTTGCAAAGTTTTGTTTGTTTTATTTGATTTCAGAGCGCTAAAGCTGATGACTGCAATGAAACGCATTTTGACGAGCCCAAGAAAGTTTCAAGTCAAGTCTATTCGTAACTTTGGTCGAGCACTAGAGCATAACATTAGCCAGCGTCTATGGTACGTTGAATACACCAGTTCCCGTTAGATCACTGAAGTTAAGCCACGTCCAGCCAGGTTGTACCATGTAGGTGTTCACGTGGATTCGCGCCCTCGTGATGCTGGCTATTTTTCAGACCCAACCTAGTCTGGGTGAGGTCAATGTGGCTAGCTGGTTTGCAAGTTTCCGGCGAATGGAGGGTAAAAACTCTTCTTGAATGACCAATAGATGTTAAAGAGACGTTAAGCCAAATTAACACACAAAAAAAGAGCATAAAATTGCTCCTAATGAGTCGTAACATTGCTCCTAATGAGTCATAACATTGCTCCTAATGAGTCATAACATTGCTCTTAATGAGTCATAACATTGCTCCTAGTGAGTCATAACATTGCTCCTAATTAGTCATAACATTGCTCCTTATGAGTCATAACATTGCTCCTAATGAGTCATAACATTGCTCCTAATAAGTCACAGCATTGCTCCTAATGAGTCATAACATTGCTCCTAATGAGTCATAACATTGCTCCTTATGAGTCATAACATTGCTCCTAATGAGTCATAACATTGCTCCTAATTAGTCATAACATTGCTCCTAATGAGTCATCAGTTCAAAGATTGGAAATGTCGGAGCTACCCCCAGCTCGATTCCAAGAGAAGAGAAATACGATGCAGAACCTACGTGACAGTGTGCAAGTGAGTGCCTTTCGCAGAATCTGCTATCGATACGAACCTTTCCGTGAGATCACTGAAGTTAAGCAACGTCAATGAGGTTTTACTTAATGGGTGACCACGTAGGTTCGCGTCCTCCGTGATGTTGACTCAATCGAGGCTGAGTGATTTCAATATGGGTAGCGGGTTTGTAAGTTTCCAGCGAATGGAGTGTAAAACCTCCGTCATGTGTGACCATTGACCAATAATATTTAGGTTGAATAGGTACAACAGCAATAGTTTCCCAGATGAACTACTCTCCAGAACGCCCCTCCTACATGTGCTACTGGACAACAAGGGGACCCATGGGGTCCAGATCGCCCGAAATTTCAATCGTTTATATTATTTTTTAATGAAAATACTCCACTTTGCACGTGACCTATAATATTAAAAACACAACAAGGGCAGCTACAACATCAACAAAAACAACAGCAGCAACAAAAACAACATCACCTTCCATGATAATCATTTTCAGTCCTGACTTGGCTGTCAATGCTTCCGACCCTCCCCACCCCCGAAAAAAATCTTGGTTACGGCCCCGCTGGACAAGTAAATAAGTATTGGCTTTCTCTAGTATAACTATTTTAGGAGTCACTTGTTAATTTTTTTTATTGTAAAAAATTCGAACCTTTTTAATTCAAAGGTCAATAAAATTCAAGAAGTTGTTTTTGTTTGACTAAAGGTCAGGTGAATGGTAGTTGAAAATCCTAACAAACAAATGAACACGAGCCGAAAAGGAATGATCCACATAATAGGTACGATTTTAAGGAAAGCAGAAAGTGTACCTTAGGGTGCTCTCAGGCAGACGCATACTTTTTTTTTTTTTTTTTTTTTTTTTTTTTTTTTTTTTTTTTTTTTTTTTTTTTTTACACATCCCACCACGTTTGCAAAAAAACACTTACGGTGGGACACAAAATAACAAAATAAATATATAAGAAGATATCAACAACTACGATATCATCAACAATAACAATATCATCATCATCATCAACAATAACGACGATATCATCAACAATAACAATATCATCATCATCATCAACAATAACTACGATATCATCAATAATAACAATATCATCATCAACAACAACAACATCACATTTCGTGATCATCATTTTCAGGTGTTAGTCCTGGAACGGCTGTCAATCCTTCGGACCTTCCCCACCAGAAAAAATCTTACAGTACGAGGCAATATTTCCAGAGACACGTGTGTTCTTCAGGGCCGTATTCAAGATTTTTTTCGGGGGGGGGGGGGGGGTGGAAGGTGATGTTGTTGATGTTGTTATTGTTGTTGATGTTGTTCTTGTTCTTGTTGATGTTATTATTGTTGATGATGGTATTGTTGTTGGTGTTGTTGGCGGTGATGAGGATGAGTTACACCTTACAATATTACATAAGTTATGTATAAAAAAAATAATGAATTTTCTGTGGGGGGTGTCTGGACCCAATAGACCTCCACCTAGGTACGACCTTCCATCTTGGCATATATTTAAGGGAAAGCAAATACACATGTTCCTATAGGAGTTAGCAGATAACTAGATCTGCGGCCTACCATAAGAACATAATTATATGTATTTATTTTTCTTGCTTATAAACAAAGGTGTGTGCTATATCATAAGATAAGTGTGGGTGTTTGAGAGCACATTTTGAATATAAAGATTTAAATCAAATAGGAAATGGTTAGGAACTGGTAAAAACCACACGTTTTTACATTTTTAAATTAATACACGAAAATGTCAGATTCAATGCTGAAGCCGGATTTGTAACCGGGGAGCAACACTTGATGTAGTTTACAAAAACTTTGATTATTTTAACCCAATTGGAGAGGTTAAGAAACATTTCTACGGACATGGCTCTATTGTGTATAATATTTCAGAAAAAAAAACATACTAACCCACCTGGGACTGAATTCAGAACCTACCATTGCCATTGAGCCACGATGTTCTATGGATATAGAATGAGAAAATAGGTACAATATTTAAATTTAACTCTCGTCATTTTTTCATAACTAACTTCATCTGTGTTAATTTTGTGTTACACTGATGCGGTGATAATTTTCTGTTACAGGTGCGCGCGCATCTTAAAATTTCACTCACATAATTTTTTTTATAACGCGCCTAAAGAAGTATAACTTCGAACTAGGTATACTACAAGTGCAGGCTGTTCATTACTCTATAACACTAAAAAGTAAGTGAATCCTCGTCATAAATAACGGTAGTGTTTTTTAAAGATACCAATAGAATGTCTAAAATTGTTAAATAATAGCTAAGTACTAGGTACCTACAAAAACATAGGTAGGTACATAAATATTTCACCCCGACCCGCTCTTCATGCATGCAAAATGTATACTAAAATTACGCCTGTAAAATATTTGGTTGGCAATGTGCTGTTCATTATAAATATGTTAACAGTGTTGCCAAGTTAATTTTTAGCACCAATTATTTTTAATGGAAAATATCATTATTATAAATTAATAATACCTAGTTATCCATACTAATACTAGGTGTGTCCGTGGACAAAAACGACTAAGGCGCCAAGCGAAGCGGGCGTATCCTGCTAGTTTTTTATAATAATTTTATTGTCAGTTAACTAGCTAGTAGGTACCTATTTCCAACTTTTTAGACCTATCTGGAAATCCATAATTATGTCAAGATTAGGACTAATTTTGAACGTCAGTAATTCTAAAATTTCAATGTAAATTAAATACTCTAGCTCCAGTGTTTCACAGTCCCTCCGCTGCATGGGTTAAATTAAGTAAAATTTTCTCACTTTCTGTTCTATTCTTTCAATGCTACCTGCATAATATATTATTATATACTAGCAGGATACGCCCGCTTCGCTTGGCGCCTTAGAGGCATGGCCATTTATAGTTTCAACTCCAAAAGTAGCCTATGTCCTTTCCTAAAGTTTAGTCTATCTCCATACCAAATTTCATCAAAATCGGTTCAGTAGTTTAAGCGTGAAAGCGTAACATACATACAGACAGACAGACAGACAGATAGACAGATAGACAGACAGACAGAGTTACTTTCGCATTTATAATATTAGTATGGATTATAGCAATTATATTATCGTACCTACCTACTTGGTATGAAAATAAATTTTACTAAAACAACGCAAGTACTAACTTTGCTTTCCGAGATGGGACCAATAATTATAATCTATTTTTCCATCCTAAGGGTGCCCGCAGGCAGCCGCTCACTTTCTCACTTATTTATGTTTATATGGTACCTATATCACACATTGTTTACATAAGTAAGGAAAAAAACAAATAGGTACACTGGTTCTGGGAGTGTGTTAATTGCTCAGTCTGCGGACTGCCATAAGAACATGTTTATTTAATATGCAATATGATAAGTAAGTAAGCGGCTATCTGAGAGCATCCTAAGATAGGTATTTCAGTACTATTTACACTAGTCCGGTAGATTCCGATCCGACACTTTTTTAATCAAGCTGAGTTGATTTTGTCTCGACCCCGCCGATATTTTCCTCCAAACTCAAGTCCTAAGACACAATGTTTAGGTATCGTTGACAATGACACTTTTTATTTTGTTCTGTCAGGTCGAAAAATATCGTAAATAATAATTTATTCTCGAGGACCTTCACATTACTTTAAAAAAAAGTAATGAACCTATAAAGTAGTAAAGTGTCTAGCCAAAGAGCTAAGCTTTGAGTCCATGTCACTTGAAAGTGACATGGACTCAAAAACTTTGGGTGTGGAACCGAGAGAAGTAAATGGCGTCCTTTTCAAAACAAAATTTATACTCGCTTTTTTATTGGCCGTCATGGGTCCATGTTGGAAGGTTGTGCATAAGCAATAGAGAAATGGCTGTAAAAACCCTTTCTAACCTTTCTGATTGGATTAAAATTCGGTAGGTAGTTAAAAGAAAATCAAAGGACACCATATACTCCTCCCCGGGTCCAGAACCCATGGACTCCGGGTTCACCTGTACTGCTGCATTCTGGGGACGGAAAATTATTGCGAAATTTGGCAACATTGTAAAATAATTTACAAAAATATTAATAGGTACCACTGATGTAAGATAATGATAGGTACCAAGAACAACTACAAAGTACAAAGTAAACAAACGGACAAACCCCAAACTATTTAGTTTAATTAATCAATTATTTTTTACTGGTTTAAGTGTTTTATCATAATTATTTGAATGATTTCTACAAATCTACAATGGATTCTTATTTATTATTCTTTCTAGTCTGTTCCTTGTTTACTTATAGTATAGGTAAGTTATTTTATAAAAATCAGAGACTTCCCCCGATCCCAATGAACGCCCGAGCTGAGTCATATTGGCATTCGGTTCAACAGGTAGTTTAAATTTAAATCTTGTTATTTTTATTATTTTAAAGATTTCTAGGCTGTTTTATCTTTGTGAAATGACTGTTGAATTGTCTATTTGTTTAGTTAGTATCTACTGTAAGGTGGTTTTCAAAATTTTAACGAACTCTGAGGTGACACACCCAGATATATTGGGGTATTTCTTCAGATGTTACCGTCCTGGAGATTAATCGAATATTTGTCTTCTTGAATTATTGTTTATTTTTCACTTTAAGAATTCAAATGTAGGTAAATATGTATTTTAGGGTAACCTTTCAAAAATGGTCGAAAAAAAAGAGAGCCATGGCCGTAAAAACGTTTCCTAACCTCTCAATTTTTTAAGCCAAGGTCTGTTTCGGCTCCCTTAACCCAATTAGAGAGGTTAGGAGACATTTTTACGCCCATGCCTCTCTTTTTTTTCGACCATTTTTGAAAAGTTACCCTAAAATACATATTTACCCAAATGTGGTTTATGATTCTCAATAATGAAACTTTGGAATGTACCTAACACCTAAAAACAAAAACCCTCCTGTCAAAAATTTGGTGTTTTACCAAAAGTCAAAGTATTTTCCCAAAATCAAACTACGTTTCTGTGAGACGTTATCCATGGATTGATGTACATATCTTACACCAGGTGATTAATATGTGGTTAGATTACGTCCTCAATAACAGTCGTGTAGGTATTTACGTAACAAAACGCCACTAGTTATAAGCAGATATGTTTAGGTTTACGCTTATACGACCATGCTTCGATAACAGGCATGTGCCAACGTAACCTAATGCTACTAGATAAAAATATGGTCAGGTTTAGTCTTATACGACCATGCTTCGATAACAGGCATGTATCAACGTAACCTAACGCTACTAGATAAAAATATGGTCAGGTTTAGTCTTATATGACCATGCTTCGAAAACAGGCATGTGTCAACGTAACCTAATGCTACTAGATAAACATATGGTCAGGTTTAGTCTTATACGACCATGCCTCGATAACAGACATGTGTCAACGTAATCTAACGCTACTAGATAAACATATGGTCAGGTTTAGTCTTATACGACCATGCTTCGATAACAGGCATGTATCAACGTAACCTAACGCTACTACATAAAAATGTGGTCAGGTTTAGTCTTATATGACCATGCCTCGATAACAGGCATGTATCAACGTAACCCAACGCTAAACTAGATAAACATATGGTCAGGTTTAGTCTTCTACGACCATGGTTCGTTGACAGCCATGTATTATCGTAACCTAACGCCAGTAGAGAGATACAAGAGGGCTTTTCTAGAGACCTTCAATAAACATCTCGACATCTTTCAGCCTACGTACCAAGTCCACTCAGTATATTTTGCCGACCAAAGATCGCCTAACTTTCGTTCCGACGCCAACATCTCTGGGATAGACTTTAGTGCGGTATTATATGAGGGATTGTCAATAAACATTTGAACATCTTTCAACCTACGTACCAAGTTCACTCAGTATTTTTTGCCGTCCAAAGATCGCCTAACTTTCGTTCCGACGCCAACATCTCTGGGATAGACTTCAGTGCGGTATTATATGAGGGATTGCCAATAAACATTTGAACATCTTTCAACCTACGTACCAAGTTCACTCAGTATTTTTTGCCGACCAAAGATCGTCTAACTTTCGTTCCGACGCCAACATCCCCTGTTTGTTTCGACTATGCAGGGGACAGGTTCGGTTGGGTTACTCCAAATAATGCTAATTAGATCTGGCAATTGAATCATATCTTCAGAGCTGATCACAAAAGATCCATTTATACATTTATAGAAAGAATATTTTTTTCAAAATCGAAAAGCCCTTAACACCAGCCAAAACATATCAAAATATTTCGTTTCTACAGCACAGTTGGGACCCAGAAATGTTGAATGATCAAAAATCTTGTGCATCCCGTAGAATTCTAGACATAATTCTTGTATGGATTTACTTAGCTACAGAGTGTTTCTGACCAGTTTAAAATTTACCTTTTCAGAGTTTCAACAAAGATGAATGTATGACACTTCTGGACAAAGAGCAAGCCCATATCACAACTTTAGATGCTGGCGAAGTGTTCGTTGGAGGAAGATATCACAGTTTGTTACCCATTATGCAAGAGTTTATGAAAGGTATTATTTGTTACCCATTATGCAAGAGTTTATGAAAGGTATTATTTGTTACCCATTATGCAAGAGTTTATGAAAGGTATTATTTGTTACCCATTATGCAAGAGTTTATGAAAGGTATTATTTGTTACCCATTATGCAAGAGTTTATGAAAGGTATTATTTGTTACCCATTATGCAAGAGTTTATGAAAGGTATTATTTGTTACCCATTATGCAAGAGTTTATGAAAGGTATTATTTGTTACCCATTATGCAAGAGTTTATGAAAGGTATTATTTGTTACCCATTATGCAAGAGTTTATGAAAGGTATTATTTGTTACCCATTATGCAAGAGTTTATGAAAGGTATTATTTGTTACCCATTATGCAAGAGTTTATGAAAGGTATTATTTGTTACCCATTATGCAAGAGTTTATGAAAGGTATTATTTGTTACCCATTATGCAAGAGTTTATGAAAGGTATTATTTGTTACCCATTATGCAAGAGTTTATGAAAGGTATTATTTGTTACCCATTATGCAAGAGTTTATGAAAGGTATTATTTGTTACCCATTATGCAAGAGTTTATGAAAGGTATTATTTGTTACCCATTATGCAAGAGTTTATGAAAGGTATTATTTGTTACCCATTATGCAAGAGTTTATGAAAGGTATTATTTGTTACCCATTATGCAAGAGTTTATGAAAGGTATTATTTGTTACCCATTATGCAAGAGTTTATGAAAGGTATTATTTGTTACCCATTATGCAAGAGTTTATGAAAGGTATTATTTGTTACCCATTATGCAAGAGTTTATGAAAGGTATTATTTGTTACCCATTATGCAAGAGTTTATGAAAGGTATTATTTGTTNAAACAAATAACGCCAGTGAGATGAGAAAGGTACACTGTTTGACGTCATACACATAGGTATCTTGTGTAGAGAAATAAAAAATGACATCAGTGAGATGAGAAAGGTATATTGTATGACGTCATACACATAGGTATCTGGTGTAGAGAAATAAACAAATGACGTCAGTGAGATGAGAAAGGTATATTGTATGACGTCATACACATAGGTATCTGGTGTAGAGAAATAAACATGTGACGTCAGTGAGATGAGAAAGGTATATTGTATGACGTCATACACATAGGTATCTGGTGTAGAGAAATATACAAATGACGTCAGTGAGATGAGAAAGTATACTGTATGACGTCATACACATACGTATCCGGTGTAGAGAAATAAACAAATAACGCCAGTGAGATGAGAAAGGTATACTGTATGACGTCAGATATATATCCGGTGTAGAGAAATAAATAAAAATCGTCAATGAGATGAGTGGGGTATGCTATATAACGTCAGAGATATATTTGGTGTAGTGAAATAAACAAANAGTATACTGTATGACGTCATACACATAGGTATCTGGTGTAGAGAAATAAACAAATAACGCCAGTGAGATGAGAAAGGTATACTGTATGACGTCAGATATATATCCGGTGTAGAGAAATAAATAAAAATCGTCAATGAGATGAGTGGGGTATGCTATATAACGTCAGAGATATATTTGGTGTAGTGAAATAAACAAATGACGTCAATGAGATGAGAAGGTATACTGTATGACGTCAGAAAAATATCTGGTGTACAGAAATAAACAAATAACGTCAATTAGATGAGAAACCCATGCTATATGGCGTCAGAGATATATCTGGTGTAGAGAAATGACCAAATGACGTCCATGGGATGAGAAGGGTATACTGTATAATGTCAAAGACATCCGTGGGTAAGCGTTCATATTTTGGTTCATTATGTCAAAAATAAACTTTTAGAATCGTCACGAAAAAACATTAACCCCTCAAAAATTTGATATTTTACGTTTCAAGGTACCTACTTAGAGTTCAAATATCTAATAAATAAAAAATGCGTCCATGCGGCGCACACTGTACACCGGTTGTCGTAGCCATTTGCCACTTAGCGTTTTACCAATTTTAATGAAATTTGGTATGTAGGTCCTATGTGTATAATTCTGCCTCGAAACTTTTCACGACAACCCGTTTGAATTCTACCTACCTTGAAACGTAAAATACGTATACAATTTTGGGGGATAATTTTTTGTGTCACATTGGCAGAGTTTCTTCTCCATAGAACAAAGGTTCCCAAACTGGGGCGTGAAGGCAAGCCAAGGGCGAGTCCAGTTAAATTATTATCATTTAGTTGAAATAAATTTACACATTTTTTTTTACAAATGTAATTTTATTGAACACGATGTTTAGAAAATTTGAATGAGATAGCATTCAGCATCACATTAGCGTTTTGAATTTGAATGAGATAGCATTCAGCAACACATTAGCGTTTTGAATAAGATAACATTTAGGAACACATTTTAGCGTTTTGAATGAGATAGCATTCAGCAATCCCCATTCATAATTATTTATAATGTAAAGAGCGCGCGGTACCAAAAAGTTTGGGAACCCCTGCCATAGAACATGTGGCTTTTAGTTAGAAACAGGTGTCGCCACCCAACATATGGTTTTAAGAAACACTCTTTATTGTTACGTATCTTATCGGCCGTTATATTTTATCAATTTCCTGAAATTTGTTTTCCAGATGGTACTAAACATTACTATTCTGTGGCCGTCATGAAGAAGGGAACTCTCCCCGAACTTACTCATCTTGCTCATTTGAGGGGAAAGAAAGCATGTTTTGCTGGAGTTGGTACCCAGGCTGGATGGTTCATACCAGTTGATATGTTGATGAGATATGGAGGAATGGAGGTTATTGATTGTAAGTAGTTAAACGCTTCCAAAGGGCCAAAATATATCAGATGCTTCCGACGTCTCTGAGAGTGTTGTGCATAATACAGAGAAAAAAATCACCCGTTTTTTGCGATTTAGACATCAAGAAACAAAATACCTGTGTCCGATTTGTTTGTAATTTAGGACTAGAGATTACGATCCCTGGATCCCGCCCGAAAATGGCTGAAATTTTGATCCCGGGATTGACAGTGATATAATAAAAACATATTTTTTTTATAGAATTCGAAAATGAGGCCCCAATACATCAACCTTGAACGTTACGTGAAACTCGATGTGCTGCCATCTGCCATGCAATAAAAAAATGGAAAGCCTTTTAAAAATCCTTTTACTTTTTTAAGTAGACCGAATTTACCAAATGAACCGATGACGATGATGTGTTTGTATGACCCCTTTCTAGTCCAGTAGAATGGTCATCGAAAATGCCCTTAGTTTGCGTTACCATACACGAATTTCAAATCAAATAAGGTATTACTTCTGCTTGATTTTTGGAAGGTTCCCAATTTTTTTCTAATCCCGGGACCAGTCCCGGGATTGTGATCGTTCCAGTCCCGAAATTTCGGGATTGTCAAGAAGGTTCGGGATCATAATCTCTATTTAGGACGAATAGAATGTCAGTCTCACAATGATTGATGTGACTTTTGGTTACGATATAAAATCTACTGTGTTTAGGTTCCTATCCCACCTAACTATTAAACATTTTTCGATATTTTCAAAGGAAGACATCAAAATTAGTTTGGCCAAAAGGAAGTCTGCTGCCAGGGGTATCGGTCAGCTATTAAATCTATAATTGTGAAATGGGGTCCACCATAAGATTTCCACTCTTAAAAAGTCGGGGGTATCAGCCAGCTATTAAATCTATAATTGTGAAATAGGGTCCACCATAAGATTTCCACTCTTTACAAAGTCGAGATTTTCAGCCAGCTATTAAATCTATAATTGTGAAATAGGGTCCATCATGAGATTTCTACTTCCTGTGTTTTTTTTCTAATGGTAGAATGGTTGATTTTGAGAGGAACATGGCTAAAAGTTTGCTTCATTCATTTTCAGGTAACAATCATGTAAAATCTGCTATCAATTATTTTGGACCTAGTTGTGCTGTGAACGCTTTAGTTAATAAATATAATCCCATTGGTGACAATTCTGATAAACTGTGCGACCTTTGCATTGGTCGTGTCCCCGGTGAGAAGTGTACTTCTGCAGATCCTTATGCCGGCTTTGAAGGAGCATTCAAATGTTTGGTGGAAAAAGGAGACATTGCCTTCTTGAAACATACCACCATACAAGAAATGATTGACGGCAAATTTGACGCAGGTGAGATACCCCACCAGTCTGTCGCAGAGAACAAGTACTTTCAAGGAACGCCTATTTTCTGTTACTCCTCCTAATGTGATCTGATCCAGTAAAATATTATTGACCGAATGAAGTGGGGTCTTGTTTTAACACCACGATTTTTCTTTTGTTTTCCCGTTTCTATTACGATAGCTCTCGAACGCTTTGTCCAATAGTGATGAAAGATGAGTAGGCCCTGAAAAATCTAAACCACAGTGACAAATTATTACACCAATCGGGATTCGAACCCGGGTCTCCCGCGTGCAAGACTATTACAGTGAATATTAACTTTTAAATAAATTAAATTAAAATAAAATACTTACCAAAAACAATATTTATTATTATTTATGAAGAAACTAGTTTCGAATCATTCGATTCATCATCAGTCTAGTCGAGTCGAAGGATGGAAGTTGACTCAACTAGACTGATGATGAATCGAATGATTCGAAACTAGTTTCNATATTTTATATTAACTTTTAATTTATTTAAAAGTTAATATAAAAAACACTTATAATTAACATGTTATTCAAAGATTTATTACAATGATCACCAAGTCCTGGTAAGTAATTATTGCAATACACTGTGTTTCTATTTTATCGACTGAAAGTAGTGAGGTCTTTGTTTTTACACTACAATTTTTCTTTTGTTTTTCTGTTTGTATCACAATAACTCAAGCATGCCTTATCCGATTTTGATGAAATTTAGTATAGATATTCATTATATTCGAATAAACTCATTGGCCATTTTAAGTGAGTAAGGTCTACAGTTCACAGAACTATTAGATAAGGAAAGTCGTGTGATGTTCACACCACTTTTTGTTTTACCTTCGGGGTAATAAAAAAACAATAACATTTTATCTTATGTCGTTTCAGTTTCGCTGTCGAAAGACAACTTTGAGTTACTCTGTAAAGACGGATCTCGACAACCAGTTGATAATTATTTAAATTGTAATTGGGGACAAGTACCTTCAAATGCTGTGGTGACCACATCCGCCAAGTCAACAACGTTGAGAAAGTACTTTCAACAATTTCTCATCAAAACTGTTCAATTGTTTGGAGGACCTGTCCAGCCCATTCAAAAAAATACAGGTAAGTTGTGCAACGCCCAGTAGAGGGTTCAGGGTTCTAATTCCCCTGCACAATCAATTTGAGGGCATGACTATCCCTCACAGGGGCGAAAGTGTATTGGCCACAAAGATCGTGCGATTTGCCCCCGCTAGACAATTTCTTGTGGTTTTTGATAAAGTCACAGGCTATGACCTAAAAGTCAACATAAACAATGACCGATACCCTAAAAGTCAACATGAACAATGACCGATACCCTAAAAGTCAACATGAACAATGACCGATGCCCTAAAAGTCAACATGAACAATGACCGAT
>CM022884.1:12243350-12255713 GCA_012654025.1 Pachypsylla venusta | reverse complement strand
ATGTTCACAGTCTATATTGCCCTAGGCTGTGTTGTGCACACTAGCGGCTGTCCTCATGTAACTGCATTGCTTTACCACACTTTATGCTCTATTCGTTATGTTCTTAGTTAGAACATAATCTAAGCATGGGTAATTTGGGTAATAATAGTTATGTTCACAGTCTATATTGCCCTAGGCTGGGTTGTGCACATTAGCGGCTGTCCTCATGTAACTGCATTGCGTTACCACACTTTCTGCTCAATTCATTATGTTCTTAGTAAGATGATTGGCCTCTTGTTTTTAGATTTGAATATGATGCCCAATCAGGACAAACCCGCATTTTATTATTCGGACGGCGTCAACTATTCCCCCAATAACGGAGACAAACCAGTGTACAGCGCACAGGATGATTTGGACATTCAATTTGGACAACAATATGAGAACTTGCCCTTCAAACTGTTTGAGTCAGCTTCTCGATATGGTCATAAACACAATTTGATTTTCCAAGTGAGTGTTCTACAGAAACCAGGACTCTACGCAAACCTGAAAAGCAGAGTTGGCATGTTTAAAACAAACTGTTTTAAACAAGTGTTTAAAACACTGTTTTAAACATATTGGTTGTTTTAAACACTTTGTTTTAAACACCTGTTTAAAGCATGTTCTTTTTTAGCTGTTTTAAACACTATTGTTTTTTTTTCTATGTCGAATGATAGGTACCTCCTCTTATGAGCAACCCGGCGAGTTTTGGTTTTGCGTGTAGCCTACCTTGTCTCTCCTTTATACCATGACTTGCACTATAAAATTATTTCCTAACGAGGAGGACAATTTGCTTAGAAAAAATATTTTGTAACGGTCATTTGGTGGCTGCTAAATGTCTAGCGAGGTGTTGAGCAACAACCGGCATGAAGTCAACGCCGTAATAAAAAAAAACTCTGCCAATGTGACACATGGNCTCTGTACTGACAACGCCGTAATAAAAAAAAAACTCATGGGGTGTGAAATTTGATATCAATGACGTCATCACCTGATATTTCACTCAAAGGCGTTGAGTTTGGTGGGAAAAAAACTCCCCATTGATATCGATAGTTATTTATTTAATCCGTGAGTTGTTTTTATTTGCCAAACTCAACGGCGTTGAGTAAAGTGGTGTATCTCTTTCTCTCTCATTGTTATTTGCTTTCTCTTTCTATATGACGACTTGAATGTCTGAGTGTGTTTGTAGGAGTTGGAAGGCGAGAGAATGATGAGAGCATACCTACCTGCGAAAGGTTCATTATTGAAAATAATAAAACAAAACTTTTTTTTCTTCTTTAGGATACTGCAAATGGTCTTTTCCCATTGGACGAATCCAAACAAACTTACTCTGGATATTTAGGTCCATCTTTGGATCAAATTCTGAACGTCCGACAATGTCCTGTTGAACACATGACCATGTGTGTTACCTCTGACCAAGAATTGGAGAAGTGCATTAAAATGAGAACTGCACTCAAAGCTCAACTTTTGAAACCTGAAATGTTATGCCATAAGGCTCATAGTCATCTTAATTGCATGCAGGTGAGCTAATTTTGTTACGATCTCAAACTACTAAATAAGGTTCAATCTAAATAAGGTTACAGGACCTACGTTAAATTCAGTTATCTTATAGGAACTTGTGTATTGAACGTCCCGCTGGCTAGAGAGAATTTTAAAAAGTTCTTTAATTTGAAGATAGTTATTTTCAAATTAATTTAATACGATGAGAAGCCAAGAAAATATTTTTTCGACTAAAATCTCAATAAAAGCAATGATGTCCATAACCATCATTTTGTTGCTCTTCTTTTTCGTCGTAAATGTAGGAGAACTACAAACTAAATCTTGTTTTTGTTGCCATCCCCACACCTGAAATGGATGACTCTGAGAAACGCCTCCCCAGATCTGCCAGATCAATATTGGTCAATTACGCTAAGGATAGATCCAACTACTGAGGTCGCATATCCCAGGTATAGCAGTGCTATAGGTCATCTTTTAAACTACCCGACAAATCCAACTAACCGAAAGCCGTTTTCCATATAGACAAATCTCATTGTGGTAGCAGCTTTCCTTGGCCTTGAAGGTAGATCCAATTACTGAGGACGCATATCCCAGGTATAGGAGTGCTATAGGTCATCTTTTAAACTACCCAACAAATCCAACTAACCGAAAGCCGTTTTCCATATGGACAAATCTCATTGTGGTAGCAGCTTTCCTTGGCCTTGAAGGGGATTGTCGTCGACAACGTTAACAACAACAAAAATTAAATCATAGTTCTCGCGGCGATTGCTTCTACATCGAGTTCTTCATTTTTTTTGTTTTATAGAGCTCCTTATTTCAGTCCGGTTCCTGCTGATAAGAGCTCCGGTTCCCGCTGATAAGAGCTGGAAACTCATTAATAAGCTTTTCCCATTTTCTTTTATTGAACATAGGTTTTTATCACTTACAGTCAGTTCTAGACACTCTTACAATTTGGAACTCTGTTTATTAGTTGGTTCCGGTATTTTCCGTTGATTTGGGAAAAAAACCCGGACAAAACTCTGTCCCGCCGGGAAATTTTATTTTTCACAAAAATACAGGATGTCCCGAGAAATACGGAACGGTTGGCAACCCTACCGGGTACGAAGTGAGATGAATTTGATGTTGTAAACGTTAGCAACAAAAAATAAAATGAGATTTTGTGTTTTGTTTTCAGGCAATATCAAGTGGCATTGCTGACGTGACAGTTCTTGATGCTGGCGATGTGTATACAGCGGGTCTCAATTATAATTTNTCCCGAGAAATTCAGGACTGTTGGCAACCTTACCGGGTACGAAGTGAGATGAATTTGATGTTGTAAACGTTAGCAACAAAAAATAAAATGAGATTTTGTGTTTTGTTTTCAGGCAATATCAAGTGGCATTGCTGACGTGACAGTTCTTGATGCTGGCGATGTGTATACAGCGGGTCTCAATTATAATTTGATTCCGTTTATCAGTGAGATTTATAATCTAGGTGTACCCGAGTACTATGTGATAGCCGTTGCCAAAGAAGAGGACCCGTCTACAGAACTCACTTATCTGAAAGGTAACCCTCTGAATTTATCTGGACCTTTTACACTCTTAGCCGAGGTTTATACTGGAGCCGCCTAATGCGAATTTCTGTCGTAGATAATCGGCTGAAGTTACAATCAATCATGTATATATGAAATTTATTATCCTGTAATCCATGAAAGACCGTGCCTATGTAGTCATCAAAGTCAAATAGTTTTATAAGGGACTGTGTAATCTGTGCATGATTGTGCAATCAGTTTTATAAAGGACTGTGTAATCTGTGCATCTTTGCAAAATGCAGTTTTATAAGGGACTGTGTAATCTGTGCATGATGCAAAATGCAGTTTTATAAGGAACTGTGTAATCTGTGTATAATTGCAAAATGCAGTTTTATAAGGCACTGTGTAATCTGTGTATGCAAAATGCAGTTTTATAAGGTACTGTGTAATCTGTGTATGATTGCAAAATGCAGTTTTATAAGAAACTGTGTAATCTGTGTATGATTGCAAAATGCAGTTTTATAAAGGACTGTGTAATCTGTGTATGATTGCAAAATGCATTTTTATAAGGAACTGTGTAATCTGTGTATGATTGCAAAATGCAGTTTTATAAGGAACTGTGTAATCTGTGTATGATTGCAAAATGCAGTTTTATAGGAACTGTGTAATTTGTGTATGATTGCAAAATGCAGTTTTATAAGGGACCGTGTAATCTGTGCATGATTGCAAAATACAATATTTTTAGTTTTGCCGGGCGGATCACTTGCCGGTCACTGCTTAGTGTTAATGCTCCTTAAGTCTTCAAAGACGTCCAAATATAATCTGATCTCTGGTTTGTTTCAGGACGCAACACTTGTCATAGCGGAATGTTTACAGCCGCTGGTTGGATTATACCAATGGCCTTTTTATTATCAAATGGTTGGATTCGGCCATACGGTTGTGATTCTGTCCGAGCTGCAGCAGAATATTTTTCTAAATCTTGTGTCCCTGGCGCTTTGAGTACCGAATATAATACTGGACGTCCTTATGATAATTTGTGTGACCTTTGTCACGGAGCGTCCTATAGGTATTGTCGTAGAGATGCCAGTGAAGATTATTATGGAAATACGGGTAAGTATCTTAGGGGAACATCTGGACTTCCATATGATAATATGATGATTGACATGGTTACGGGTATAATTATGGAAATAGTGATTGACATAGCCTTCAAGATTAGATTTATGATGACTAATTGTGATTCATCATAAAACTTTAGCAACAAACAACAGCTTTATAGACTTCCAAGTGACTACCATTGGACACGGTATCATTGTGATTGATTATGTTTGATGTCCTCAGGTGCATTCCGGTGTCTGATAGAAGGAGGCGGTCATGTTGCATTTGTCAAGCATACAACTGTATTAGAAAATACTGATGGTAAAAGACGCGAATGGTGGGCACGAAGTGCTTTGAATGAAGATTTTGAATTAAGATTGCATGGGGGCGACATACAGATTTAGAGAAAATAGTTAATGGTTACAGATCTCATTTCGAAAATCACGGAATTCAGTGAGCGTGGTATCAGCTTTGGCATACTTTCATTCATTCAGATTTGAAATTCTCTCCGCGTTATAGTTTTAAAGCAAACACAAGAAACATTTCAGCCCGTCTTATCACCGTCGTTTGGACAGTCTCTCATTTCGTTGACCCTAACACAAGAAACATTTCAGGCCGTCTTATCACCGTCGTTTGCGCAGTCTCTTATTTCGTTGACCCCAACACAAGAAACATTTCAGGCCGTCTTATCACCGTCGTTTGCACAGTCTCTTATTTCGTTGACCCCAACGCAAGAAAAATTTCAGGCCGTCTTATCACCGTCGTTTGGACATTCTTTGATTTCGTTGACCCCAACACAAGAAACATTTCAGCCCGTCTTATCACCGTCGTTTGCACAGTCTCTCATTTCGTTGACCCTAACACAAGAAAATTTTCAGGACGTCTTATCACCGTCGTTTGGACAGTCTCTTATTTCGTTGACCCCAATACAAGAAACATTTCAGGCCGTCTTATTACCGTCGTTTGGACAGTGATCTCTTATTTCCTTGACCCCACTTCTAACATGTTCTGTTTGTTTCAGTTTCAGCATGTTCTCATCGACTCCACCATATTCCGATCTCATATTTCAAGATGCTACAAGACAACTTCGTGTTATTAAACCAGAACTTCGTTGGTATTCGGATTATCTCGGACCAGATTTTATGAGAGCAAGACGTGTTGTTGATTGTCATGCTGGGTCTTGGTTTGTTCAGCCATCTTTAATTTGTATAATCTCAAGTTATATTATTTATTTTGTTGCTACTTAAGACTGCTAAAATATTATCTACTATTAGTTTAAAAATAATATTGAGGGGGGGTTTGCCCCAGCTCCCCAAATGATAATACAGTAGAACTTCCAACATCCGGACCTTCGTTATGCGGAACCATCACACACAACTTATAATGGTGAGGTACACCTAGTACTTCACAGTTTTTTTTTTCCATCATGTAGCTTAACGTCTCCTTAACATGTATTGGTCAATCGAACCGGGGGGTTTACCCTCTTTTTTTTTAAAAAAAAAACCCTAACCGATTTCACTGAAAACCGAAGGAGGCGAGGATGGGAATCTTCAAGATTCCCCACACTTCTCGATCAAGTATTTGTCCAACCACAGCCAGACAAAAACCCCAATCGAGTGCCGTGATGTTTATGTTGGATTCAATCCCGGACCAAGGTGTGGATCACCTACCAACTATACCCACCCTCCCATCTGTTCCCCGTCGTCAGCTGTGGTCTCCAAACTGTCCCGGGACTGCTGATACCAGCTTTTCTTCAGCGACATTAAAATTTGTTAATTTTTCCACTTCAGAAATTTCAAATACATTTTAAGTTCTTACCTGCTCGCCTCACAAATCTTAAAATTGAACTAATGCAGAGCTGAGTGGGACGGCCGAACAACTTCCGCCCCTTCCCCACAAATCCTAAAACTGTACTAAAGAAGTGTAGGGTGGGCGGGGAGAGGGCGCCGAAAAACTTCCGCCCCTCCACCCCAAATAAATTCTAAAACTATACCAATGAAGTGTGTGGTGGGCAGGGAGAGGGCGGCCAAACAACATCTGCCCCCTCCCCTTCCACCCCCACAGATCTTAAAACTAGACTACTGAAGGGTTCAGTGGGCGGGGAGGTTTTACCCCCTATTCGCTGAAAACTTACAACTTGGACCGCGAATAAATTCCCAGGCTCGAATCTTCTGGTCTTTTCGGTTTTCCGAATTTTATTCTTGGTCTGTTTAGCGCTATTTCCGAGGTGAATTTCTGCCTAAGAGTTCGGACCAAAATATTGGTTTTGCAAACCAAAAAGATCACAACGGATGAACGTAAACTGAGCGATTTACATAAATTACAATCTATCAGGTGGCCCCCTCGCTGTACCCACCAACTTTTTATTTTGAAAAGATATTTTATTCGTGTAAATTTTATTTTTCACTTTTTTGTATTATTGTATCTGATTACTTTTTTTATCATTTTTTCTCTTTATTTATATTGAAACTTTTCCGTCCATTTTTGTACTTTTTTATCATTTTTTCTCTTTATTTATATTGAAACTTTTCCGTCCATTTTTGTAGATGTCATTTTTTAAATTTACCTATTTTTAAAAATTTTCACACTCCTTATCTTTAACAAGGTATTGTGATCGGCTGACATTTTCGGTGTCGAGTTTTTAATTCCAAAACACGTTCTAAGGTCCCTAGATCCCAAATTTCAAGTTTCAGCCATTGGTCCGTGTGTCTGTCTTTGAACAAGATATCTTGAGAACAGTAAGTGCTAAAGGCCTAAAATGGTATGTATGATGAATGCCATTTCTATACAAAGACAAACCAATAAGGTTGAAATCCAACTTACTGTTACCGGTTTTTAGAATCCTCCCTAAAAGTGGACGGTAAGTGCTTGGAATTTGGTTTCTAAGTATACCACTTTTACGCATACAAAACGCTAAAAAAAAATTTTATTGAAATTAAATCTACTGTCGGTGGGTTTTTGCAGCGTTTTGGCGATTTTCAAGAATCCTGTATAAAAAGAAATTGGTAAGAGTTTGAAATTTGGTGTGAATATCAATGATATGTATATAGAGATATTACAAAGAGTCACTTAATAAAAAATGGCCGAAACTCCAAATTTGATTTCAAAACATATTTGGGCATTGAAAACGAGACATCAAAAATTTCCTCCTCATATACCTAATTGTGAACAAATCGTCAACCTCTGTGGTATCAACCATTTCTATTCGACCTATACAGGGTGTCATAGTTTACGTGAACAATACTTAGGGGGCTGTTCTAATGCTGATAACATAAATGCCCCATTAACTTTTGGTTTATTGTTTTCAATAATGAACCTTTGAAATCGTCACGAAAAAAAAATAACCCCCCATCAAAATTTGTGGGGCGTACGCCGTGAAGAGCAATTTTTCCACTTAGCGTTGAGCGTTTTTGATGAAATTTGGTATATGGGTCCCATCTGGGCTCCAATTGTGCTTTCTTTTGGGTGCAATCGAATACATCCTTGACGGTTTTTATCGCTTTTTAGCGGTTTTCAGTATTGCTGTCTAAAAAAAATCTGGCTCTGAACTTAAAATTTGGAATGTCTGTCATATTTGGGGTCTCAGTAAGCTCCGAAACTTTTGGGTTCAATCAAATATACCGCTGCCGGTTTTATTCTTTTGGGTGCAATCGAATACATCCTTCACGGTTTTCATCGCTTTTTAGCGGTTTTCATTAATCCTGTCTAAAAAGACTANTGGTATATGTAGGTATGTCAAATTTTGGGGGGGGAAGGGTTATTTTTTTAGCCAGTAAAATAATAAACCCATGTGTCACATTGGCAGAGTTTTTTATAACAGCTTTGTTTACGAATTATTCGCATTTGTATTTTTTTATACATGTGTACTAAAGTGCACACCTTACGTCACAAACTCATATGTCCTTAACTCCCATGAATATATTTTTTTATTTTTTATATAGAATTCAGAGTGCATTTTTGTCGGCATTATCATCTAGAATCGGTCTCTCAAGTATTGACCACGTTGACACCCTGTATATTATTTTCGCGTAAGTGCCTTCTGTACGAATTGATAATAATTATTATTTTATGTTAAGAGATTATTGTTCAAATTTAAAAAATAAAAATATTAAATTAAATTCAAAATTATGTTCTCCATTTTAAGGTAAATTTATATTTCTGTGGGTTATTATTTTACAATTTTTGTTCGTATCATAGCATTACAAGGTATTTTTAACATTCACTACAATATCTCTAAGCCATAATTATACTGAATAGCTATTCAGAAGGCTGTCCTTCATTGAAAAGTTTGTGCCCGCATGCTAAAAGTTTTGACTAACTCTTAACGACCTGGAACGCATACCTACCATCACAGTTGCAGCCCAGGGACATCAAAATCTGATCGGTAGGCTCATATCAACCTGTTTCTATTTTTTTTTTTTTTTTTAAATTTTTTATTGTGTTTCAGGGTCATAAACCTCTGACACATTACAATTTGGGAACTAGATTACCCAATCCCCCATATTAAAAAATAAAAAGTTAAAGTTAACCAAAACAGAAAAGTGGATAATACAAAATTAAAAGGACCTGTAAAGGAAATTGACTTTGTTATTAGTAGGTACCTGAAAAAGAAGGAAGAGTTAGTTGTGGAACTCCTCTAGACTATATGGAGCGATTTCTAAAAGACGATTTTTTAAGCACAACTTAAAATCTTTGTAGTCGACGTTTTTGTTAGCTTTATTTATCTATACTTATTTTGTATTATCCACTTTTCTGTTTTGGTTAACTTTAAAGCCCAGTTGGTATACTGACGTACTGACTGACTGATAATCAACGTAGCTCCACGATGGCTAAACGTAGAAACTTGAAACTTTGCACAAATATCCCTTTTAGTGTGTAGGTGCGTAATAAGAAAGGAAAAAATCGAAAGTTCAAGTGGGAGCAAGTTACCGCCAAAAATGCCGCTATTTAGCGGGTCTTTTTGCAATTTTTTTCTGGGCAAACTAAAAGAGATAACGAAAAATGACCGAGAATAGACCTCCCAAAAATAGTATAAAGACCCTATAAAAAATATAAAATTTGAAAATTTCCGGTTTCTATCCGATTTATTGACGGTTTTCACCACCAAAATATCGGAATTGAAAAGTACCATTTCGGAATGAGCGAGAAAGATGAAATTTGATACAAAGTTGTCCGAAGTAAAAAAAGTCATATCCTTGAATAAAATATTGAATTTTCTAACCATGAGCGGTGCTCACTCTGGGGGGTCGGTTCCACCAAAAACCCATAGTTAAGAAGTATCACTTCGGAATTAGCGAGAAAGCTGAAATTTTATAAGAAGGTGTTCCGCAGTGCAAAAAGTAATATCTTTGAGTAAAATATTGAATTTTCTAAATAGGAGCCGTGTTCAGTCTGTGGGGTCGGTTCCACCAAAAATCTAAAATTGAGGAGATTTAATTACGCGATCTCGAAATTCTTGTTGAATTTTGTAACAGTAGAGAAGCACGGGAAAACAGCTAGTTTTGTTATATATCTTAATCCCCTTATCCAAAATGGATTCCCCAAAAATTGATACTCTCGAGTGTATTAAATCTTTGGCATTTCTCGTGTTATACGAATGTGCCACTGTTGGTAGTAGGTGTTTGTTTTTATGTATCAGGCCCTTATAATGACCATATAATGTTAGTGTTCTTTTTTCAATGAAATATTTCTTGCAATGAGTTATGTCCTCAAGCTATTAAAAATGAATGGGGAAAGCGGTTGATTTGGAGAGAGGCATCGCTACTACAACTATTTGGGGTCGGCGTTGCCTTCCTTAATTTCCCACAACCTTCTTTTCATTTCCATATCTTCAGTCTTCCTCCACATTATTCCGGTAAACTATTTTCTTGCTGAATTTTCATCTTTGTTTAATACAGAGTTTTTTTTAAAGGCTGAATGTCCTTTCTAACACCAAACCTTCTGTACTTACTCGGGCTTAGGACCGTACTAAACTTTCATACCAGATTATTAACCAATTCTATGAACATACTAAACGTTTATACAAGATTATCAACCAATTCTATGAACATACTAAACGTTCATACAACATTTCATCAAAATCGGACATGCTTTTGAGAGTTATCTTGGTCACAAAAAAAACGGAAGAATTGTGTGGTGTTAAAACTAGACCTCACTTGTTGGGTCAAATATGCGTCATAATAATAATAACACTCTGTATTATTTTACACTATCATCTCAGGTGGACTCCGCACGTGAGAATGTTTGTCACCCTCAAGTATTATTCACTAGATTTTAGCAAATACCTAATTATGGGTTTGGAAGAAATTATGCCTTCGGGGAAATATTTGCTATGATGTCCTCAAAAATGGTGATATTAGTTATTAGTAAATATAACTTACATTGACAATAAAGGGTGTATAAGAGTCCATTGACCCATCGATCATTTCAGAGGTACCGTCAAACAGGGCTACTTGCACACATGGACAACAATGTTTTAAGTGTCAAAATAGTGTTATCAACACTTTGAATCAAATGTTATTTAAAATATAAAAATAACTTTGGATCTAGGGTGTCAAAAACATTAGCCTAGAACTAGTATCCAAATAGCCCACACGTCCAAGCAGGGATGGACTTAGAGGAGTAATTTTGGAGGGGGGGGGGAATCAGGAAAATGAAACAAAGGGCAATTTTGTTAATGGTAGTTCTGGTATTACATACCGGCAGTGTGACTTAGGCGGCAGTAACTTTAAAAATTATTGTCTATTACAGTTTATAAGATAACTAGCTGTTTGCCCGTGCTTCGCTACGGTTACGAAATTCAACAAAAAAATCGAAGTTGCGACATTAAAGCTTCTCAAGTTTGTATTTTGGTGGAACCGACCCTCAGGGTGAGCACGACTCCTATTTAAAAAAAAATCAATATTTTACTCAAGGATATTACTTTTTGTACTGCGGACACCTTTGTATCGAATTTCAACTTTTTCGCTCATCCCGAGGTGGTACTTCTCAATTCCGATTTTTCGGTGGCGACAACCGGCCATAAATCGAGCAGAAACCAGAAATTTTAATTTTTTATGTAGTCCTTATATACTATTTTGTGGGGGGGGTCCATTAACGGTCATTTTTCGTTATCTCCTTTAGTTTGCCCAGAAAAAAATACAAAGAAACCCGCTAAAAAGCGTCATTTTTGGCGGCAACTTGCTTCCCCTTGAACTTTCGATTTTTTCCTTTCTTATTACGCACCCATATTCTAAAAGGGATCTATGTGCCAGATTTCAAGTCTCCAGGTTAAGCCATCGTGGAGCTACGTTGATTATCAGTCAGTCAGTGAATCAGTATACCAACTGGGCTTTGCGTTTTATAAGTATATATTTGAATCATTAATTCAAATTCCTGTATTATTATATGCGCAGGTAACTTAAGTGTGCAACTTATTACTTTATAAATCAAAATCACACTTAGAACGGAAACATTATAAGTTCTTTTTGCAATACAGAAAACCAGCATTTCGTAGAAGTTAGAAGTACACATCAGGGATTCCTGCGTATTTATATTTCTCCTGCTTGGGGGGATGGCTATCCTCCAGTTCCCCCGTGGATCCGTCACTGTGTTTACCCGTACCTATCAATTATATAGATATAGAATGATAACAGTAAGTACCTACATATGGTATTATGTACCTACATGCGCTGGTATGATAAAAATTATGCTATAAATAGCATTTTGTTATTAATTAATAATATGCGAATAGTGTAAATTTAACTTATAATTAGCCACGGGTCAAACAATGTTCATAGCTAACCGCTTTCTAAATGCATTATTAGGTTTAGGTTGCTAATATTGTATTTCATAGAAGATGTATTTAATGCATGTGTGATTTACTTAGGGTCAAACAGGGCTCCTTGGACATGTAAGGTGTCATAAGTGTTAGAAAATTGTTTTTTTAGGTCACACTTAGGTCGAAAGTTATTGAAAATACACTCAGCCACAAAATTAGCGGAAAGACAATTTTTATTTCGATTTCCGTCCTGATTTTAATATCTTCTACCTATAACAGCTTGTAATTGTATTATTGAGAAAAGTAAAAAACAAAGTTCATAACAGATTCGAACATTTTATGTTAAGTTTAGATACACATAAGAAGATGAGTTTTTTTAGTTCTCAAAATGACGACTTTTATCGTCCCTAGCATGCTCCAGATTAGGGGGGATACAGGTCTCCAGTTGAGGGAGCGATCAAGGCTCCAAATTATAATCGACATGGAAGTA
>CM022884.1:12228776-12241720 GCA_012654025.1 Pachypsylla venusta | reverse complement strand
ATTCGCCACTGAACAATACTTCTGAAGCACTGATTACAGTATTCGCCGATGAACAATATTCTGAAGCACTGATTACAGTATTCGCCGATGAACAATATTCTGAAGCACTCATAATTTCAGTATTCGCCACTGAATAATACTTCAAGAAATAGTTTTTAATGTTATCTTTTTTTTGCTGAAACCGAATAAGATGTCACATTAAAGTGATACGAGTTTGAATTAAATTGATCATTTTCATACAATATTTATGTACACTCTCCGCCATTCAAAATGACTCAATAATCATTTAATTTTCAATACGATTGACCAAATAAAGTCGGTTTATATACTGATTTTGAGTTAATGTAGATTAGGTGGGGGGTTCTAACTGTTGGAAAGGGCAGATGAAAAGTTATCAACGAATTGCTGTTAATACCCATTGATACTATCAGAAGAAAGTGAGGGCTACCTTGCCAGGCAAAGATGTAGCTAAGGAGAGAACGTACTGAAAATAAGCTTGTGGCATGTTAGAATTAAGAAGCTAACGCCGACCCCAAATATAATTGGCAAAAAGTGAAGTTAAAGAAGAACAAAATATTCTGATTTTGAGCTAATTTTAGTCAGCAGTGCCAACTAAATTTATTTTTGATAAAAACCGTATTGGAAAAAGAGTAAAATATCAAAATTATATTTATTAGGTACAGATAAATATCTGCTTGCTATGGTAGGTATAATACACAAAAAATAAAATCTGTGGAATTGCAAATAATTTTATTTAGAAGTCTCATCAAATTAATAGTGTGATAGGGGCACAAATATATTCCAAACACACAAATTCAACAAATATTTATCAAAAAAAAATAGTTCCAAAATTTGGAATCACCATATAGAGATACAACCTCAAGTCCAGTTTGTGGTGCAGACCCCAAACTGGACCAATGTGGCAGTTTAATAAAATTTTGGCACATCCACTAAAATTAGAAAAAAAATTATCGATCCCTGAATATATTTTTCAACCGACGCCGAAAGGATTTTCTCACTTGATGCTAATGGGGCATTGCTTTATTTTCTCTCTTTGCGTACAAGCAGGGCCAGATTAACATAGGATGTTTGAATAGTACAAACAGGGCCAGATTAACATAGGATCTTTGAATAGTACAAACAGGGCCAGATTAACATAGATTCTTTGAATAGTACAAACAGGGCCAGATTAACAGAATCTTTGAATGGTACAAACAGGGCCAGATTAACATAGGTTCTTTGAATAGTACAAACAGGGCCANGATATAGTTTGTCTGTTTGTTCAACGATAACTCTCGAGTTCGCATCACCCAGGGAGGTACCGGGTTCGATATCTGATCAGATCGAAAATTTGAAAAAAGTTTTTTTCGAATTTTCTCCTTGGTGTGGTTGTGTTTTGGGGTTAATTCAGCCTTCTGAGGACAATTGAGTAGCTATGGTAATAGCGACAATTAGTAGGATTATAAGGTACTTGTTAAGTGTAGCTTACTTAGGCTTACCGATATTGGAGTGATTGTTCAAAATACCTTGTAGTGCTATGATGCCAACCAAAATTGTGACATAAAAACTCAAAGAAATATACATTTACATAAAATACTACGAAAAATAAAATAAAAATATGTATATAGTCTCTTGAGTGGAATTATACCACTAGGCGAAGTTAATGCCTGAGGTATTTTCTAAAACCTAACGCTTATAGCTCTATTTTTATGTGGTCAAATACTCAAATTAATGAGAAGAAAAATACTGTCTCTGCTGGGGATTGAAACCACGTCCTCTTGTTTAACAGGAGAGCGCTTAAGCATTGAGCTGCCGAGGCACATGTTATTTGGTGTATATAGTGTTACACTGTTGATGGTGTTTGGATCATCACATACGAAACCCATACATCATAATTACTGGAACAAAAATAACAAGGGAGAATGTTATCGACAGTTTCAAAATATATGAAAAAGAAGAAAAATACCATTGCACAGACATAACCATTCACGAGTGAACTTAACAGGAGAACCAATCCTGACTAAATCAAAGTAGGTACAATTAAAAAAAATCTGGGTTTAAATTATTTTTGACACAAGGGTTTATTATTCTATTGGCAAAAAAATACCCCCTAAAGTTCTGGGGAATAATTTGACATACTTACCAAATTTTAAGTCTCTGACTCTTATCACTCTCTTTTTAGGCAGGATTAATGAAAATCACTAAAAAGCGGGGGAAAACCGCCAACAGTTTTGGGGAACAATTACACCCCAGATGGATGGTTAGTCAGCGTCTATGGCTTGTTGAAAACACCAGTTCCCGATAGATCACTGAAGTTAAACAACGTCCAGCGAAGTTGTGCCATGTGGGTGTCCACGTAGGTTTGCGCTATCGTGATGCTGGCTATTTTTCCGGCCCAACCCAGNCTGCACATAACTGAAGCACGTGGGTTTGTTTTGTTTATGAATTATTTCATAAGGAGAATTTTTTTCATGCATCAGATCATAGGTAGCGCCAGCCATATCGCCTGCACAAAGGGTACCCCATCTTAACCCCGTACCCCATCTTACCCCACTCTCCCCTACTGGGTTTTTGCTCTAAATGAAGAATTAAAAGGAATATGAATTCAGGCAAATAAAAATGCCTCAATTGATGCACCCAAATCAATTTCATTCAATTTGTTTGACGCCCAAGTTCTTACATTCACAAACTCAGTGGTTTGTTTTTCCGCTTTTCTCACTCGGTAAAATATAGGAAGTTGACTGGATTTAGAAAAATCGACACCAATTTTGTTATACAACTGTTGCAATGTCGTCAATCAAATGAATATTTCCATCGAAACTCGTCCTGGCTAACGGTCCTGCCCGAACGGCGGGGCTAGGAGAGCCACTAGGAAAAATTCTTACGTTGTGGTAGTCTTGTAGTCAACAATTTCACTACGTTGAATACACCAGTTCCTCTTGGTCACTTTAGATAAGTAACGTTGGGTTCTTAGGCATATTCGAATAAGAGCCCACTTGGGGATAAGGACAAACGTATAGTTGGATTTATCGGGATACAAAGGGCTTACGAGGATAATTCCGTAGCTGTTGTTGATGGCAGCATATCGGCAATGAAGGTTATACCCAGAGCCGCCAAGAGAAAAATCCGGGCCCGGGACTGAAAAGTTACGGGCTCCAATACAAAAATCCATGAATCCTCAAAAGCAAATAACCTAAATCAATCAAGTTTTAAACTGTATATTGTATAAACTATAGGTAATCGAGGTGGTAAAAGCTTTTTTTAAAAAAAATATTTAGCACCTTGGAATTTCGGGCCCCTCCAAAAACTCAGGGGCCGGCCCCCCCATTCCCACCCCCTCTTGGTGGGCCTGGTTATACCTTAGTTACTCTAGTAGTAAAAAGACCTGCCTTCCTACAGCTGTTCGTCGTAAAAATAAAATAAAAAAATTGTTTGCAAAAACAGAATCTAGTGCTAGTTCTGTGATTCCAAATTTCTCAATTATTTCTGTACTGTTTTCTTCAGTTCACTCGCGAACTATCAATCATAGTATATTTATTTATTATCAAAACACCACGCCATGCCAGGCCAGGCTAGATAATAAACAGATATCCAATCCCCATTCAATCAATGATGGAAAATGTAAATTATTGTTTTAATGATGTTGGAAAAATACGCAATATGGACCCCAAGAAAAACTCTGCCAATGTAATTCATGCATTTATTTTATTACTGGAAAGAAAATGATGCCTCCCCCAAGGCCGTACCCAGGGGGGTGTCCATGGGGTCCAGACCGCCCTCCGAAATTATTTTTCTAATACATGACTTATGTAATATTGTAAGGTGTAACTCATCACCATCACCAGCACTAACAGCAACAACAACATCATCAACAATAACAACATCACCTTCCATGGTCATCATTTTCAGGTGTTAGTCGGTTTGGCTATCAATCCTTCGGACTGCTCCCAGAAAAATTCTTGGGTACGGCCCTGCCTCCCCCCTCAAAAAAATCTGTTTCAAGGTACGTAGAATCAAAAATTGAATAAAAATCGCCCCGCACCCTGAACACCCTCCGCGGTGGACGTCGCTTTTGCTACTTATTGTTGACCAATACTGATGATCCTAAAATTTAAGTATAGAATCTAATATATGTGATTGACAGTGACGAAAAGTTTTGGGGTATAATTGGAGCCCAAAATGGTACCAAATTTCATTAAAATCGGTCAACGATAAGCGGCAAATTTCTTACCATCAGTGATATAACGGGTACTGTTGTATTCAACGTGCCATACACGCTGACTCTGATGTGTTCTAATATCTGCACTAAGCCAGTGTCCACATAAACCCGGTTCACCCTGTATAACCAAAAGTAAAATATAGCACCTCTACAGCAGATAAGCTGACTCTGATGTGTTCTAATATCTGCACTAAGCCTGTGTCCACATAAACCCGGTTCACCCTGTATAACCAAAAGTAAAATATAGCATCTGTACAGCAGATAAGCTGACTCTGATGTGTTCTAATATCTGCACTAAGCCTGTGTCCACATAAACCTGGTTCATCTTGTATAACCAAACGTAAAATATAGCATCTGTACAGCAGATCAGCTGTAGCCTGTGTCCACATAAACCTGGTTCACCCTGTATAACCAAAAGTAAAATATAGCATCTGTAAAACAGATCAATCAAAAATGAACAGAATTATTACTCCATAAATATGCGAGTTTATCTATAGTATCTGTACAGCAACACACTCGCCTCACAACACACTCGCCTCATCATCAATAACATCAACTATTTCATCATTAACTAAATTTATAGAAATCAGAAACTTGTGTATGTATCTCTGGGTTCACTGTTCCAAAATCTCATCCCAAACGGTAGCAGATAGCAAAAAATTGATGAAAACAGACCCCCTCCCCAAAATCATGGTTAAGGAACTTGGGAAAATTATCAGAACTGAAAAGTGTCAAACCGTTTTCGAGTTACGATGAAATATCGAATCTAGATAGCCGAACCATAGAAGTCTCTAACTGCTGATCTCCTTCGCTTAAGTCGTAAACAAATGAGACTAGTCACAGTACTATTAACCTGGCAGTGCGGTCTCAGAAAACACCTAATACACAATATGGTAATCTTTAGGGAAAACCCATTGTATACACTATGAGGGGAGGAAGAGGAAACAGCCTCTCATGTGATGTTTGATTGCATCACCTACTCGATTGGAGAGTGAGTATCATCGGGTCACTAAACCCCAGAGAGGAACTCGTCCAAAACAATCTGTTAAGAAGAATGCTCAAACTCTCTGGGCAGTTGAACCTTAACTAGAGAAATAAGCTTAACCCATTACACAAAAAGCTCACGAGGCTGAGGTGTAGGGATTCCAAACTTAGGGGGTGTAAAGCTTAATGAAATGAATGAACAAATTCGGCAAGTCACGGTCCGGAACAATATATAAACTGAAAGCGGGGAAGATGTAGGTAGACTTAATTTGGGACATAGGCAGTTTGTAAAATTTATGAACGGACATTCCACGAGTTTGAAATCGAGAGCGGGTTAAATGAGAACTAGAAAATACTAACAACCCAGAACAGCCATGCCTCTAAGGCTTCCAGCGAAACATATAAATAAGGTTGTGTCTTTTAAAGGCTGCAATGTATCTCTTTTTTATAGTACAAAAATAATAGGATAACAAACAGCGAGTTACTCAGTAAATATTTCTTGTTAGCTTCTTACCAACACACTTCTTATCATCATAAAACAATAACATCTTGGGCTCCCTCCCTCTCTCTCTCAAACTATAAAAAGATCTATGCAACAGTTTAATCTTAACTTAACCAAATAGGTAATAGGTAAAACAACATCATCAACAAAAACAACACCGCCGACAGCTCACAAAACATTTACAAAATCATCACTCAAAGCACTACTGGCAGAGACAATATTATTAATAAAAATCAACAAGAACGAAAAACAATACTCACNACTTAACCAAATAGGTAATAGGTAAAACAACATCATCAACAAAAACAACACCGCCGACAGCTCACAAAACATCAACAAAATCATCACTCAAAGCACTACTGGCAGAGACAATATTATTAATAAATATCAACAAGAACGAAAAACAATACTCACAACTTCGGTAAAACACTAGCTACCAATCACAATGCCAATAAAAACAATAACTACTAATCACATAATATCAATAAAAAAAACTAGCTACCAATCACAATATCAATGAAAACGCTAGCTACCGATCACAGTATCAATAAAACACCAGCTACCTATCACAGTATCAATAAAAACACTAGCTACCAATCACAGTAACAAAAAAAAACACCAGCTACCTATTACAGTATCAAAAAACACCAGCTACCTATTACAGTATAAATAAAAAACACTAGCTGTCAATCACAATATCAATAAAAAAAACACTAGCTACCAATCGCAGTATCAATAAAAACACTAGCTACTAATCACAATATCAATAAAACCACTAGCTAAAATTCACAATATCAATAAAACATTAGCTCCCAATCACAATATCAATAAAAACACTAACTACCAATCACAGTATCAATAAAAACACTAGCTACCAATCACAATATCTATAAAAACAACTACATTATGAAATACAATTACATTTTCCATCAATTGCCAATTGACTCACTATTATGTTGGATCTTCAGATTTGGGTATTCTGGTTGATTCCAAACTTCTGTTAAACTGGAAGTATTAAATACTTCCAATCTTGTTTCCAAGTCATTCTCCCGTTTTGATCTCCAACTTAAATTGTGGGGAAAGTTTAAATCTAAACAGAAATTCATTTCGTTCTTCTTCATATTTGTTCGGTCAAAACCTGAATATGGGTCCATTATCAGTGGTCAATGGGACATTACAAATGTTAGTTTCATTGAAAATGTTCAACGCGAATTACTTGGTCAATTTTATGACAGATTTTGGAGTGATCGGTTGTTCTATTCCTATGACAATATGCTTCTTCTCTATATTGATAAACTCTCTGACCGTCGAGAATTCAATGGTGCCAAATTTGTTTTTAATGCACACCAAAATCATGTCAACTCGATAACTCCTATATCAATCATAATGTTAAAGGTCAGACAATATCCCAATCGTCTATTTAAAAATACACCTTCAGTCTTGCTCTAGATTCTTCTCCTGATCCCTATAACTTCTATATCAAACATAATGTTGAAGGTCAGACAATATCCCAATCGTCTATTTAAAAATACACCTTCAGTCTTGCTCATGATTCTTCTCCTGATCCCTATATCTTCTATAACAAACATAATGTTGAAGGTCAGACAATATCCCAATGGTCTATTTAAATAAAAGCCTTTAAAATACACCTTCAGTCTTGCTCATGATTCTTCTCTTGATCCCTATAACTTCTATATCAAACATAATGTTGAAGGTCAGACAATATCCCAATCGTCTATTTAAAAATACACCTTCAGTCTTGCTCATGATTCTTCTCCTGATCCCTATATCTTCTATAACAAACATAATGTTGAAGGTCAGACAATATCCCAATGGTCTATTTAAATAAAAGCCTTTAAAATACACCTTCAGTCTTGCTCATGATTCTTCTCTTGATCCCTATAACTTCTATATCAAACATAATGTTGAAGGTCAGACAATATCCCAATCGTCTATTTAAAAATACACCTTCAGTCTTGCTCATGATTCTTCTCCTGATCCCTATATCTTCTATAACAAACATAATGTTGAAGGTCAGACAATATCCCAATGGTCTATTTAAATAAAAGCCTTTAAAATACACCTTCAGTCTTGCTCATGATTCTTCTCTTGATCCCTATAACTTCTATATCAAACATAATGTTGAAGGTCATGCAATATCCCAATCGTCTATTTAAAAATACACCTTCAGTTTTGCTCATGATTCTTCTCCTGTTCCCTATTTTTTCTGTCTGTCTGATGCTAATGTTGTTGACATTTTCAACAGTGCTCAGATTTTCTTTTCGGTGAAAAGACAGCTTGACGTAAGTCTTCAAGCCTTGTTACCAAACTGATTGACTCCAGGTTCAATTTGTTAGAGATTGAGAAAACCTCACATGTTAATTCTGACCTTGCAAAAGTCATCATAAATACAAACACATACAACATCGTCCTGAGCACTCTCTCTCTCTCTCTTTCAAACGATAAAAATTCAATGCAACAGTTTATTGTTAACAAGATAGATAAAGTTAAATAGTTNGTTGTTAACATTTCCAACAGTCCTCAGATTTTCTTTTCGGTGAAAAGACAGCTTGACGTAAGTCTTCAAGCCTTGTTACCAAAGTGAT
Organism: Pachypsylla venusta; assembly: GCA_012654025.1. Classification (NCBI taxonomy): domain Eukaryota; kingdom Metazoa; phylum Arthropoda; class Insecta; order Hemiptera; family Aphalaridae; genus Pachypsylla; species Pachypsylla venusta. The sequence goes on along the minus strand of CM022884.1, from coordinate 12,233,409 downwards.
TGACTCCAGGTTCAATTTGTTAAAGATTGAGAAAACCTCACATGTTAATTGTGACCTTGCAAAAGTCATCATAAATACAAACACATACAACATCGTCCTGAGCACTCTCTCTCTCTCTTTCAAACGATAAAAATTCAATGCAACAGTTTACTGTTAACAAGATAGATAAAGTTAAATAGTTTTGCATGGGGAAATACATTTTAAAATTTTATGCGTCAGTTATACATATTTAATACAAAACAATCAATACAAGTGCGGGTAACATTCTGCTATAGCATTAACTTTTTTACAATGTTGACATAGTAGGTCAGGAAGCTTATTAATATGTAAGTTTCATGTAAAATATGTTATGTTTAATCTTAATTACCCTCACTGCTTACTGTTATAGCATGCATCAAACATAGAATTTCATCATCATCAATAAACACATCAACAAAATTGGGAGAGGGTAGGTAGGTACTTCCAATTGGAAGTTTTTGAAAGTTTATTCCGGAGTACAAATGGGGATAAGGCAAAAAAAAACAACAACAATCCAATGCCATAAACATGCGCGGATATAGGGGAGGGCCCGGGGGGACACGTGCCCCCCCCAATTTTTTTAAGCGGGCGGTTTTTCTCAAATTTCATTATACTTAATCACGTATTTTTTTTTAAAAAAATCAAATGAATGGGGTGATCCACTGTGTTTTTTATCCCATTGAAAGGGGGGGGGCACGGGCCCTTAAATAATTCCCGATCCTAAGACTAAATAGAAATACGTAAATAAAAAATTGTCAAAAATTCTGTCATCCGTCATGGTTTTTTTTTTCGACATCACGCTTATAAAATCGTTTATTACCCCTAATGAAAGTATTTGTGGTAAGCTCTACAGCTTTTAACAAATTAGGTAACGTATTTCGATAAACATTGAAGTTTATAAACTCGATAAACATAAAAAGTACTGCCCAGGACTCGAACCCAGGGTCTCTAGGTTACTAGTCCCTCCCCCCTCTAAATTTTCCATTATTAGGTATATTGTGCAATTGTGTCGCCCCAAAACAAGAGAGCTATATCCGCGCATGGCCACAAATGTTTTAAGTCTCATCAAATCTGATGAAGAGTAATTTGAAAAGTAAATAGGAGTTGCTTACAAAAATTGAGTTCTGGTAATTTTGATAGTTATATCTTTCATACCAGTCATAGTTATGTCTCATTTTTTTTTTTAAAAAAAAAAGTTATGCCCTGGAACCGGTTGGCATTTCCTCAGGGCACTCCTTTATACGACCATGTCATTCCGGAAATGAGAAAATTCGATCAGAATATTTTCGCTCTGGGCGGGATTCGAATTCTCCGGCCAAGGGTGTCATTTGTTTTAACAACTCGGCCACGGAGATTGTCTATATATGTTTCATACAGTGTTGTGTTAGCACAATTTAGTATTTTTGAATTGAGTCAGACTTGTAACCCCATAACATATAAAAATACTGGGAAGATAAAAAAATAGAAAAATCAAAATGTGAATGTGTTTTGCTCCTTCTGAAAAGTTTTTTTTAGCTATCCCTTCTGCCCTAACATACGAGAACTCACAGCATCATAAAAAAAAAAAAAANAAAAAAAAAAAAAAAAAAAAAAAAAAAAAAAAAAAAAAGAACAACGAATTCATCAACAGCATTTCCACCGACAACCCCCCAAAGCCCCAAAACAACAACCTTAACAAACACATGAATAAATACACAATACAATAACACCAACATCAACAATAATTTATTCCATTTTTTTTGCCTTTGCATTTGTAACCTTCCCCAACCCCAATATAGTAGTAGAAACAATGATCTTACGTCATTACGTCACATGCCTCCCCCCCCCCAAACGATCTATCCGCCACTCGTGACTCCAGCATTGCTTTAAATTTCTTTTGACTATTTGTTATGAGAACGTCATCAACACGACTGTCACATGTTCCAAACTTGTGACTGGGGTGGGGGTTTAACTTTGTTTCTTTAAAGTTACCTAAGGGGGCAATGTATGGGGAGATATTAGGTACACTGAAAAATATTGTGTGTCGTCGACAAAGTACCTGAGTTTATTGTCCTTCTTGAACGAAACCTTTTGTGTGCGACTGACCATTTAGAGTAACTTCAATCTAATGACCTTTTGTGCGCGACTGACCATTTAGAGTAACTTCAATCTAATGACCTTTTGTGTGCGACTGACCATTTAGATTAACTCATTTTGTGTGTGACTGACCATTTAGAGTAACTTCAATCTAATGACATTTTGTATGCGACTGACCATTTAGAGTAACTTCAATTTAATGACATTTTGTGTGTGACTGACCATTTAGAGTAACTTCAATCTAATGACCTTTTGTGTGCGACTGACCATTTAGAGTAACATCAATCTAATGACCTTTTGTGTGCGAATGACCATTTAGAGTAACTTCAATCTAATGACCTTTTGTGTGTGACTGACCACCTTTAAAATGTAAAAAAATATATTAAATTTTGTGTTTTTTGGTGTTGTTTTACAATTTGGTAGAATCCTTGTAAAATCGGTAAGATGTTAATATTATTAATTGTGGCGGCTTTTCCGTTCGGAACTCCACGTGCTGCGTCCACTTGTTAGGACTATTGCACATCAATTTTTGATAATGATAAAAAAGATGGTTATGATGAGCAAGGATAAAATGATGAAGGGGAGAATGATCATGGAGAAGAAATTGTTGATAATGAAGGAGAAGAAAATGATGATAAAGAAGATGGAGAAAATGATCATGGAGAAGAAATTGTTGATAATGATAATGCAGGAGAAGAAAATGATGATAAAGAAGAAGGAGAGAATGATCATGGAGAAGAAATTGTTGATAATGATAAGGAGCGAGAAGAAAATAATGACAAAGAAGAAGGAGAGAATGATCATGGAGAAGAAATTGTTGATAATGATAAGGAGCGAGAAGAAAATGATGACAAAGAAGAAGGAGAGAATGATTATGGAGAAGAAATTGTTGATAATGATAAGGAGCGAGAAGAAAATAATGACAAAGAAGAAGGAGAGAATGATCATGGAGAAGAAATTGTTAATATTGATAATAAAGGAGAAGAAAATAATGATAAAGAAGAAGGAGAGAATGATCATGAGTGAGCAGTGTATTATTACGATTATTCAGAGGATGCTGAAGGAGAGAATTATAATGAGTGAGCAGTGTATGATTATTCAGAGGATGCTGAAGGAGAGAATGATCATGAGTGAGCAGTGTATGATTACGATTATTCAGAGGATGCTGAAGGAAATAATGATCATGAGTGAGCAGTGTGTGATTACGATTATTCAGAGGATGCTGAATGAGAGAATCGTACAAATGATAATCATGAAGAAGAAGAAGATCTCCTCTTTCTTCACCAGCATGGAGAATAAAAAAAAAAAAAAAAAAATGGCGGCGATGAAGAAAGAGAGGAGAATGAACGAGAATAAAATATTGAGGATGATGATTATTGAATAATTCATATTTCTAAATATTATATGATAAAGATGTCTTTTATCGTCCTTTTTTCTTTTTTTCTCTCTCTTTCTATCACTCTTAGTCAATCGTTCAAATTCGTTAACAAAAAAAAAAAAATAGAAAATTTCGTTTGAGTATGTTATGAAATCTCTAACTAACGTTCAGTTACCCAAATTTTCAAGATAGTGAATAAAATGATAGATAGGTGCTAATATTGTCGACGATTTTTATGAAAAAATAATGAATTTGGAAAACAAGAAAAAGTGAAAAAATGTTCTTTTTGTTATGTCATAGCAGGCCATTTTAATAATTTTTTATGTAAAGAAATAAAAATTGTTCAATATTTTTTTTTTGAAAATCAAAAGCGTACTTTTGAAAATATCAAATTTTTAGTATATTATTTTAGATATTGAGCCTTTGGATTGTCAAGAAAAAGTACCTCCTCTCAAAATTTGATATTTTTCGTTTCAAGGTACGTTTTTCTAAAAAAAAAAAAAAAAAAAAGTTTTCATAAAATATAGTTCATAATTTTCACAGNAATAACGCATATTATAATCGCTAGTACTGTGTAGGTACACCGTGTGCAGTTAATGTGAATTTGCTATAGGTACCTCTAAGTTAAATACAGTTTTCAAATAAATACAAAATAATTTTGTGTTCGTATTACTCTCGTTTATTTTTCCATCCGATCTCAAATTGATTTTTCAGGTATATTATAAGATACCTATCTATTTGTAGATTTTTCAAAAATGTTTTTTTTTGATATAAAACGACATCGAAATTTTTCTCTAATACAAAACTTTATTTTCCTATACTCCGTATATGGGAAGATAAAGTAAAAAATCGAATAAAAAATCGTTCCCTGAAAAAGAACTTCTATGATATTGATCAATAGTTTTGTATCTATCATAAGTCGGATCACGTTTAAATGTGCTCCAAAAATCGCATCAGAAGCTGTTCTTTTTAGAAGACAATTCATATTGCTTATCCGATATCAATATTTACTTAATGATAACATTTCGAATATTTTATCTCAAATGGAATATTCTTAACTTTTTAATGTAGCCATCGAGGGGAGCAAAGCAGCTTCATTAGGTATTTAATATATTTAATTTAATATATTAAATACTATTAAATATATTTAATAGTATTTAA
>CM022884.1:12201086-12225942 GCA_012654025.1 Pachypsylla venusta | reverse complement strand
ATTCCAAATTTAAAATCCGTGAAGTAGAAAATTTCAAAGCTTCCTTTTGAAAAACACCTTTGCAGGAAAGTGGAAGGTCATACAAGTGAAAAATCTGCGTAACTTTATACCAGTAAGCTGTAACTGTGTTAAGTGAGTTAATGTTTAGTTTTGTACAAGCAGTACAACAGTTTCAATTGTGGCTTCGACCTAGAAATAGTTAATAATAAAATAATTAACGAAAATTATAACGTAGAAATAGTGATGTGAAAATCAGTGTGACAAGCTTTCAGCAGTAATTGTTTTTTTTTTTTTTTTTGAGGAGGGGTCTTAGGAAGGATGAATATCTTTTTCGCAGCTACTTTCCATGATATTATAAGAAGACAAGATAAATATTCTTGCGTAGATTTTACTGACGTCATGAGAGCACAGGTTCGTGTTTTGACATTGGTGAAAATTTTACACTCAGGTACACGTAAAATGTTCGAAATTAGGATACAAAGTGTAGGATACCTAACTACCAAAATTATAAATCTTATAAATGAATAGGTAAATTTTTTAACAAATTACAATAGGTGCACTTGTGAAGTCATGCGAAGAATTTGACAATTTTGGGAAGGCGGCGGAGAATCATATCTTTCTCTTCTTAGTATCATGATGTCAAACCAACTGCATCGCAATACCTACAAGATAGCCACTGAGATTTTTATTCATGCTGCACTCGTACATCATGAATAAAAAGGGCTCGGTTTAAGCCGAGCTCCCTATCAACTATGCTCCCTATATCTAGATTCATATTTTTAAAAAATGATAGGAATAGGTTGATGTTTGTTTGCCAGCGTCTGGAACTGTGATGGTATGTGTTCCAGGTCTCCCTGTGGAGCGTAGAACCTCATATTGGTTGTTGTATAGGTGTTCCTTTCCACTGTTTGAACCATTTCTGGAACACTGTTAAATTATTTATTGGGTTCGAATCCGTATCAGGTTGAAAAATATGTCTTTGCGAGTAACTAAGCATCCTGAGGACAAGTTCAGTAGCACATTTGGTGGAGGCGGTAGATTTGTAACCAGGAGGCTGTTGGTTCAAGTATAACTCCATCCCCACCTACTGGTCACAATAGCCTCAGTAGCTCAGTTGGTTGAGGCGGTGGGTTGATTTGTAACTAAGAGGCTGTTGGTTCAAGTATAACTCCATCCCCNGTTGGTTCAAATCTAACTCCATCCACACCTACTGGTCATAATAGCCTCAGTAGCTCAGTTGGTTGAGTCGGTGGATTTGTAACCAGGAGGCTGTTGGTTCAAATCTAACTCCATCCCTACCTACTGGTCACAATAGCCTCAGTAGCTCAGTTGGTTCAGTCAGTGGATTTGTAACCAGGAGGCTGTTGGTTCAAATCTAACTCCATCCCCACCTACTGGTCACAAAAGCCTCAGTAGCTCAGTTGGTTGAGTCGGTGGATTTGTAACTAGGAGGATGTTGGTTCGAATCTACCTCCATCCCCTCCCACTGGTCACAAGGGTTCTAAATTAAGGTCGCACTGATAAGAAATCAAGTGGCAGTAAAGAGTGAGATGATATTGTTGGAATGAAAGATAGACGATATTATATTTGGTCGGAAAAAGATCTCAGTGGATTTGGTACTCCCGTGAAGCCCTGGTAATCACGAAAAGTGGTTGAATTTTGATTTTGGAATGATAGTGAAAATTCCTTGTAATGATATGATGATAAAAATTGTATCATAAGAACCCAATAAACAAATTACATGCCTAGGTACATTATTTATATTTTATATAAAACATTTTGTGATACCTATAACTCATTTAATTCGGGAAATGTATTTGTAACCAAACAATCAGTACCTATTATCGAGTCGGAGTAATGATAAACTCTTATGTTTAATATAGTGATTTTGTAAAAATATTAATTTAATTTAGTGNGATCGAAAGGCTGACAGAAACAGGTTTTTGGCACTGTTTCAGTAGTTTATCACCTCTGATCGAAAGCTAATTGATCCAGATCTGGTGTATTATAATGATCAACCATTGGGTAAATGATCGAAAAGCTGACAGAAATAGTTTTTTGGCACTGATTCAGTAGTCACTGTTTCAGTATTACCTCTGATCGAAAGCTAAGTGATCGAGATCTGGTGTATTATGATGATCGAACGTAGATACAAACTGTTAATTTTTGCGTTTAAACTTTTTTTTAGAATAATATCCGTTATTATTATTTTTTTTTTTTTTCATTTAATTAATGATAATTCATATAGGTTCTATTTAAAAGGCAATTAAAGTAAACCGATCCAAAAAGGTTTTAGTATAATCTGTAGAATAAAATGTTAAAGATCATGTGACACAAAACAGGAATACGTTGAGGCGTTCTATAATGAACCAGAGCTAAATCGATTACACTTAAATGAGCAACTACTGGTACAGTGACCCTATCTGCGAACAATATAATTAGTTTAATACTATCCCAGAAAAGCTTTTAAGCAAAAAGCTCAAAGATGTTTTTTTCCTCTTAGTTCTTCTAATCTGGAGCGCCTGCCTCCCATCTGCTACTGTAACACACAGAGCTATTATTACAGCAGGCTCAATAAGGGCTCCAACTCAGGTTAATAGAATCATCAGGTTAATATGCTCTTGGATTTAAGGAGTATTTTTAATGTAGGTNAATGAAAAAAAAAAAAAAAAAAATGTAGGCACCGTTCCAGTTAAATTTCTCGAGAAATCGACCATTTTTGGTTTCAAACTTGGACCATATATGATTGGCCATGGCCTATTTCTTATCCGTAGAGATTATCAGAATTCGAATATTCCAAGCTGGTCAAAAGTTCAGGAGTTAGAGAGTTATCTTTGCACAAGAAGACTGTATGTATAAAGAAAATTGTCGTGTGAAAATTAGATAAAGAGAATTGTCGCGTTAAAATTAGATAAAGAAAATTATTGTGTTAAAATTAGATAAAGAAAATTGTTGTGTTAAAATTAGATAAAGAAAATTGTTGTGTTAAAATTAGATAAAGAAAATACTTATTTTAAAATTAGATAAAGAAAATTGTTGTGTTAAAATTAGATGAAGAATGTGTTAAAATTAGATAAAGAATTTTTTTGTGTTAAATCTAGTCTTCAATTTGTTTAATCAATTACCTACTCATACCAAAAATGTGATTAGATTCAAGGTTCTCAGAAATTATAGTAATTGCTTGATAAATAATATTTCCGAATTCCCGCTACATTTTTCTTATAATAAGTGTTTCTCGCAATATATTAAGTGTTTGCCTTGAGACTTGGCAAACATGTGGTGTCTCGTAAAATTTAAGCGGAAATGTATGACCTCACCCAAAAAATTAGTCTGTTGTATAACGCATCAGATATTTTGAATTCTCTCAAATTTAGTTATTATTCATTGATTTTCAAACCGTCGCGTCGGTTTCTTAACATTGTACGTTCATCGTGTGCTGTAAGTATGTCTAAACATCAGCGTGTGATAGAATTCTATAGGGTTCCCGTCTCCAATGATCAATAGATTTTAAAAAAGGCGTTAGACAAAAAAAAAAAAAAAAATTGATAGGATTTTTAATCATAGGGACCGCTTTTGCAACACTTCAGGGCACTCCTTTAGCAGCCATGTCATTCCAGAAACGAGGGTTCAATCAGCAAATTTTTGCGGGCAGGATTCACAAACTTTTAATTCATTGAGTCCACCAGCGGCAAAGATTATGCCACTATTGATTGATCAACACTCCATAACGCGGTGGTCCGAATTTTGATGTCATATTTGATTTTTTGTTAGTAAATTATTTTTAGTGAATTAGAATAAAGACAATATTCTAAGAATGTGTCACTTTTATATAATGACGTCAAATGAACTTCGCATGTAAGTTTTAGGACCTATAGATTAGGCAGAATTTAGGCATTTAGGTGACAGATCGTGCCCGTCAGCATTTTGCTGTTTATCCTTATTTACCTTTTGTGTGTGTCATGGCGTAAATGATTTTTTTATATTAAAAATATGGTTCCAGAATTATTATTCCTTTGGATTTAGAATTTGGTTGAATAAATAAAATTGATACAATCAGGGGCGTACAAAGGATTTTTTTTCGGGGAGGGGGGGCTGGGCAAACCAAGTAGGTACCATAAAAGCGTCGTGGTGTTGAACCCATCTAGTTTCACTGAGGGATAATAAAAACAAAGTGTAAATATAGCCCCCCCCTCTCGAATGTTTCTAGAGATAAAAGCGTAGCAAAGCCCTATAGGACCAACATCCGGGGCGATCCGCCTTACCGTTCCCACACCTCTGCCTATTAGGTGATGTACTCTATCGCGCCCAAAATATATGCTTTTTTCTAGAAATTGTACATTGGGGCGTTTTTTTTTTAAGCTACCTAGGTTAAATTTTGCCTAAAACCGCCCCCCCATCAGGCGACCTTGTTTCAAAGTTACCATTAGAATGACGTAAGAAGCAAAAATCCCACGGACCAATCAAAGAGGAAAATATTTATCTGAGACCCCAGATGAAACCTCAGATCGGTTCAATGAAAACCAGCTTGTTAACTCTCCTGTTAACATTTAAGTCTCTGGGTGAAACCCACCCAGCTTATTTTAGTTAAAAATGTAATTATTAAAAACTCTACTCAACTAGTTATCAACACAAACCACAAATAATAAGAGGTAATAATAAAAATGATACACAAACCACAAATAATAAGAGGTAATAATAAAAAGCAAGGTAGGTACAACTAATTAAAATTTGAAAATATGTAGAAAAAAATTTAAATCGCCCTAACTTTGCACCTTTTTATGTTAGTACGAAGTATGAAACACCTTTCCCAAAAAGTGTTTTCTGCGTGACATTGAAATAGAAACACAGCGTTAGATGATATACACTCGCGTTTCACATTTGATGGCTTATCTCGAAAAAAAAATTCGGGAGAGGGGCTATAGCCGGCCAGCCCCCCCCCCTTGTGTATGCACCTGGATACAATACTTATTCTTCTGTGTTCAAAATTTCAATTTAATATAAGAAAAATTGAGCCCAGTATATTATTCAACATTTGAGTCAACCAGGCAGCCAAATGCTGCTCCGCGTGCTCTTTCCTAAAAATCAAATTCATGTATGACAGAGTGTTAATCAATACAAATTAGGCTCGATGAGTTTAATAATCTATTGAGATTAGTTCTAATTATTGACCGAAACAGTTCGAACATACTGATAAACTCAAACAAACAAAAACTTATCTTTCGTACCCAGGAGAGTTGCCGCCTCTATTTTGACAACTCAAAGGCATGTATGACGATTGTATGACGATTTTCGCTGCAGTATGGCTTGAAAGTTTCAATTACCGCCCATATTTTGCCGCCCCCAAATTCTGCCATCATACGCCCTTGACCTATGTTGCTTTTACGGTAAATCCGCCACTGCTGTCGACCATTTAACCCTCTGCTCATACAGGGTGAAGGCAGAGTACAGTTCACAGAACTACGAGTACTAGGTGGTCTAAAATGTTTTCTAAATTGATCCCTAGGATTTCGCAAGTTTGGTTCTATTGTCTATTGGATCAATCGAGGTCAAATGGCGATCTTTTATTTGAGTGAGGTTATCAGTTCAAAGAACTGGCCGTAAAATATACAATGACTTGCAGGTATATGACTCATTTATTGTTCGCTAAATCTAAACTCAGGTACCCAACTTGCCAATTTTTAACCGGATCACGTCTGTTGCGTTATGTTTAATCTGTGTGCCGGATGTAATCATTTTCACTGTATGTTACTGTACCTCTCTATACAATGTACGTCAAGAGAGTCCAGTAACGTCTCATACCCACGTCCGACCGGTCCAACTTACATGCATAATGCATATAACAAAATTCAACAGCATCCGTGGTAATGTGGTCTCACTAGCTTGGTCGTGATTTTCAAAGTTCACAAAATATTTTGTGATAGAGTGTGTTAAGTAGAGCTGTCAGCTTTGTGTGAGATGCAGTTTACTCTAAGATTTTTCTTTAACGTCAGATTGTCTGTCATTTCAATATAACTTCAGCACGCCCTATTCAAAATGGATAAAATTTCGTATGGACTTTGATTAAGTTCATGGAACTTTTCTTTTCAGTTGAGATGAATGAGATGTAAATACTTGAAACGCTGTCAGAACATTTGACTTTATCCAATGTTTCTATGTCTATTACCTAATATCTATTCCACGAATATTGATAAATATAAACTGAGAATTTGGACATTGTTGGAATGTTGCAAGAATTGTGACACTAAAAATTTTCTGGTTTTATATTACAGATTCTACCCACAACAATCAATCAGCTGACTTTACCAGAAGGTGGAACAGGCTACGAGATCAAATTCGCAGAGACTCGCACAGTTACTATAATAGTAAGTTGATATTCAGTTATTTGTAAAGTGTGTTCAGTATTAAACGGACGATTTTGTACACAGAGGACACCGATATTCAAGTGAACCGACCTACTCAAATTGTAGCCCGGGATTGAATGTTTAGTTACGTGTTAGTCAAAATGCAGAACTGGTTGTGTTGGAGGGGGGAGGGTTTGTATTCGCAAATATTATCTTCTAACTACTTTTTAAAACTGACCTCAAGGTTTTACAGTTAAGCTAATGCTATCCTATTTATCTTTCCAAGAATTAATTTAATAATATGTGCCATTCTTAATTGAAACGGACAATATTATCGTAGCTAAGATCTAGAATGCCTTGTTCAACCACAACGCAAACTATAATAGTCTAGGTATAGGTTCTAGGATTTCACAGGTAACTGGCGCCATATATGTATCAATTGAGACATTTGCTTCATCAATATTCATCGACATACAAACTTTAACGACACTTATTACAACTGAGCTACACCGAATCCCGTGAATAAACGTCGGACATATAAAAGAAAAATACAATTACATCATGAACTGAGGGAAATTAGAGGACTTTGGGCCCATCAGGATTAGTAGTTCCTCAGAAATTTTGTTATACAAGGCCTAAAGTTTGTCAGGGGTCTTGACGAATGGGCCGCGGAAAAAAAATATATCCCAGGGTCGAATAATAGAAAGTCGAAACATATCCCAGGGTCGAACAATAGTAAGTCGAAACATATCCCAGGGTTGAACAATAGAAAGACGAAACATATCCCACGGTCGAACAATGGAAACTCCCGAAATTGTCAGACAAGATAGGGAAAAAAGAGCGGAAGTGTGAAGAGGATACCCGAAGATGTGAGTGACACTGAGCAGTTCGTGACAGCCATGAAGGTTTCGGAGCTCTTTGAAAGAACACGTTGTGGGTTATAGTCGTGTGTCCAATCTTCAGCTGGACAAGACCACTTCCTCCATTCGAGTCCTCCTCTTTGTTGACCTATTTTAATGATCCTCCCCATTAAAAAGGGCTCAACTATTTACCTCCATGTATTGCAGTATTCTGCAATTTCCTCATTAACTCCAATCTGCTCTATGTTCTTCATGAACTTTCTTAAACTATTTATTTTAATGTTCTCCTGTTCTTCTTCTTTAATCTATTTACCTCCATGTATTGCATTAGTCTGCAATCTCCTCATTAAATCCAATCTGCTCTATGTTCTTCATGAACTTTCTTAATCTATTTATTTTAATGTTCTCCTGTTCTTCTTCTTTAAACTATTTACCTCCATGTACTGCAGTACCTAGTCTGCAATCTCCTCATTAACTCCAATCTGCTCTATGTTCTTTATGAACTTTCTTAATCTATTTATTTTAATGTTCTCCTATTTTCTTTAAACTATTTACCTCCATGTATTGCAGTATTCTGCAATATCCTCATTAACTCCAATCTGCTCTATGTTCTTCATGAACTTTCTTAAACTATTTATTGTAATGTTCTCCTGATCTTCTTCTTTAACTTCTTCTTTTTCCAAATTCTAGTTGGTAGCTTCCTTATTCTGCCATGCCACATCCTTCTGTTCTGTGCCTAATCTCTTTAGGTGTACATTTTCCTGACATGGTACCCTCCCTGTGAGAAACTTGCATTTTGCTGATGACCTTTAATCATTGTTTTCAGACTTTTTTAAAGGCTGGATGCCCTTTCTAATACCAAACCTTCTGTATTACACGGTAGGACCGTCACTTTTTGTGCCGAATTGACATAGAAATTATGATGCATCTCATACACAGACACCAATTATTGAGTAAACGACCAATGGATAATGGAGGAGCTTCGCTATGTTTGTTACTATTTTTCAACATGTGACTAAGAGTCAACATGTTGACGCAATGTGAAGGCGACAAAAATGGAACATTCATTGTCTTTTTGTGAGGATTCGGCAAGAGAAAGGAAATTTATGTCGAAAAACAGGTAGAAGGTAATTTATATTATTTTCGACTGAGACGAAAGTATTTTTCGTGTGATTAAGGGGATAAGAGAGGTACCCCTCTATTTAATAATAGGATAAGGGAAGTTTGTACAAAATGTGATAAAAGGTAGGTATACAAAATGATAAGAAAAGGAAAAGTTTTTTATGTACAGGGTGCAATAGAATGATATTATTTAGAAAAGGAATTTTTTTTATGTACAGGGTGCAATAGAATGATAATATTTCGAAAAGGAAAAGTGTTTTATGTACAGGGTGTAATAGAATGACATTATTTAGAAAAGGAAAAGTTTTTTATGTACAGGGTGCAATAGAATGATATTATTTAGAAAAGGAAAAGTTTTTTATGTACAGGGTGTAATAGAATAATATTATTTAGAAAAGGAAAAGTTTTTTATGTACAGGGTGCAATAGAATGATACTATTTAGAAAAGGAAAAGTGTTTTATGTACAGGGTGCAATAGAATGATATTATTTAGAAAAGGAAAAGTTTTTTATGTACAGTGCGTAATAGAATGATATTATTTAGAAAAGGAAAAGTGTTTTATGTACAGGGTTCAATAGAATGATATTATTTAGAAAAGGAAAAGTGTTTTATGTACAGGGTTCAATAGAATGATATTATTTCGAAAAGGAAAAGTATTTTATGTACAGGGTGTAATAGAATGACATTATTTAGAAAAGGAAAAGTGTTTTATGTACAGGGTGTAATAGAATGATATTATTTAGAAAAGGAAAAGTTTTTTATGTACAGGGTGCAATAGAATGATATTATTTAGAAAAGGAATTTTTTTATGTACAGGGTGCAATAGAATGGTATTATTTAGGAAAGGAAAAGTTTTTTATATACAGGGTGCAATAGAATGATATTATTTAGAAAAAGGAAAGGTTTTTTATGTACAGGGTGCAATAGAATGATATTATTTAGAAAAGGATTTTTTTTTTATGTACAGGGTGCAATAGAATGGTATTATTTAGGAAAGGAAAATTTATGTACAGGGTGCAATAGAATAATATTATTTAGAAAAGGAAAAGTTTTTTATGTACAGGATGCAATAGAATGATGTTCTTTAAATTGACCTAATTTGTCATAACTGAGCTACATACAAACCATTATGATTTCATAAAACCATTATGAAGGTCAAAATCTGACCAAAAAAAAATAAATGATGTTAATGAGGGCTAACTAGTTTTATACTCCCCTGAGTAAATCGTCAGAGCTACTGTGCTTTTATTAGCTTTTTCTGAAACGTTACAGTGATGAACAGTGTGGACAATAATATATATTTTGATTTATTATTTTCAATAATGAACCGTTGGAATTGATTTATTCATTCAATAGTGAAACCATTGGTAGCTGAGACAGCACCCCTTGAAAAATTGTAGTCTACTGCTAAAGTTTTAATTGTCATCATAAATCTGTTCTTGGAGGCTTTTTTTTTTTTTTAATTTGGCTTGATTATTGACGTGGATCCCCAGAACCATGACAATCACTGTGATATAATTACGCAGTAACATAATAGTAATGAACATAATGATAACCAGCAATCATAGCACGTTGAATACACCAGTTCCCGTCAGATCACTGAAGTTAAGCAACGCCGGGAGTGGTCAGTACTTTAATGGGTGACCGCTTGGGAAAACCACGTATTGTTGGCTCTTTTTTCCGGCCCAACCCAGGCTGGGTGAGGTCAATGTGGGTAGCTGATTTGCAAGTTTCCAGCGAATTGATTGACCAATAGATGTTAAAGAGACGTTAAGCCAAATTAAACAAAAACATAATGATATTACAGAGTCGCTTTCTGAGTTAGTTTACACCATCAGCCCACTTGAGGACTCGGCCCTTGAGGATGTCACCCTCAAGAAAAATCCAACAAGCTGAAGTATGATTTATACTTCTTCACACTGAAAGTTAGTAGGAAGTCATACATGGTTTGGCAGAAATTACGCCTTCAGTATTGGAATTTTCAATAAAAGATACCCCCCCCCCAAAATTTGATATTTTATGTTTCAAGACCTAAGTAAAATCCAAAAATCGAATAAAAATAATCTGTTTTTTCTTCAGTACGTCGCGCCGTGATGGCGTACACGGCGTTGACCGGTTTTTTGGATTCAACGAAACTTTTGGGTGCAATCGAATATACCTGTGGCGGATTTTACCACTTTTTAGCGGTTTTTATTAATCCTGTCAAAGTCAGGGTCTATTTATGCCCCAGAACTTGGGGAGTGTAGGAGGGATTTTTTTAGCTAGTAAAAAAGGTAACCCAAAAATGTGTCACATTGGCAGAGATTTTTCTGATTCCAAAATTTCATTATTGACAATCTGTTCGAAAATTATTATTTTTGAGATGCCCGCGTTTCTCATTAAACTAAAATTTGAAGGCCAGGGAGCCAAATTGTTTGGTTACACAATACACGCGTCTTCCATTAATTAACTGCTTGGAATATCTTTATAAATTCTCATTTCCACATTTGCTAATTAATCAATTAAAATTCACAACCAGATTGTGCATAAATTTTATGGATGGACTATTATAGGTCTCCACCTATTTACCTGCCGATAGTTCAATATGTAATAATATTTAGTTTTTATCTGTCGATAGTTCAATATGTAATAATATTTAGTGATCGTTACAAATATTGTATAGTGACTCAGTCACTATTATAGGTATCCCCACCTATTTATCTGTCGATAGTTCTATATGTAATAATATTTAGTGATCGTTACAAATATTGTATAGTGACTCAGTCAATTGTTCAGTCACTATTATAGGTAACTTGGTCAGTCACTATTATAGAGAAGAGATTGGATAAAAAACATCTTTGAAGGGCTGGTTTGCAACAACTCGCCATAAGTTGTTGATACCAAAGAATTCTTACGGATAATGCAGTAGTTTTTCTTTGCTTTCTGAATGTGTACCAGAGAAGATATCGTTTCCGACCCTGCCGTTATAAGCCTTTTGCGACCGACATGAGTGTCTTGGAAGTATTCTTTTTAAGTCCCCCTATCCACAGTGGACTTTTGAGATACCTGGGAGCAATAGTGGACTCCAAAGAAAATACTACATAAGAAATTAAAAAACCCCTAATAGGAATGGTGAAAGCACTTATCACAAATATGAAAGGTTTGGTGAAGGCTAAAAAGATATCTCTAAGTTTGAAGAGAGATTTGCAAAGTGATGTCATGTGTGGAGTATATTGCTGTATGCTGGATGTGAAAGTTGGATGATTTAGTTTAGAAGAAGGAAGCGAAGTATTTGGAGAGTTTTGAAATGTGGTTGTGGAGGAGAATGGAGAATGTGAGTTGGAGAGGTAAAGTGAGAAATGGAGATTTGTTAAGAAGGGTGAAAAGAGAAATTTACTAGTGAGGATAAGAGAAATATNATTGTTCAGAAATGGTGAACATAGAGATAGAAAAGAAGGTAAATAATATAAAATAAATCAAAGTTCATTAAAAGGGCGGGTTAATTGCTGAGGAATTCTCTTCCACACAACCCTTTTGATCTGACGCTAAGAAGAAAAAGACCTTTCAGCGCTTGCACTAATGTAATAGCACAAATGTACATACCTAAATATACACATATATACATATACATACATCCTCCAGAAATCTCTTGGGGCCCAGGACTAATTTATCGATACATCGATTTTTCCATACATCAAATTTCAAATATATCGATATATAAATATATATGAGAAATATATCGATATATCGACGATATATATAATTAAAATATAGAAATTAGAATTTTACAAGGTGAACTGGTGGAAATTATATTTCTCGAATTTAGGAACGCTGCACAAAATGTAACAGTGCTGCCAATTTCTAATCGTCAAGATTTTAAAGGGACAAGTAGAATCCCCTAACATAGATAACTTCACTTTTATCGCTATATTAAGAGCATTGAAAAAAAAAAAAAAAAAAAANAAAAAAAAAAAAAAAAAAAAAAAAAAAAAAAAAAAAAAAAAAAAACTAAATTAGTGTATCTATTAAACGATATATCGTGAAAAAAATATCGACATATGAAACGATATATATTATCGTGAAAATTATATCGATATAATATATCGATACATCGGAAGAAAATATATCGATTTTTGATATATCGTGCCATTCCTACCCAGAACCTATTTTCCAGCCCCCTGTTGATCCGCCACTGCTAGTATGGAAGTTTTCTAAAAGAAAATAGAATTTAACGACAGACCTAGCTATCAATGCGGATCAAATTGAAACGGGAGAAATCCAGCTGAAATCCAAGGACAGGAGGCATTCCACATATTTGCCAAATGGTCAATTCATGCCTGACTGACTATATTATTGTCTGGTGTGTTTTAACATTTCCAGCAACACGTCCTCTTCTTTTTACTTTTTTATTTTACTTGGCACATCGCCTAAAAGCTCCATTTGAAGAGTTGAAGACATTTTTTTATTACTTATTTTTAGCATAGAAACATAATGATAACGGATTCGAGGTCCAATGGACCTTAGATAGCTATAACAGAACACGTTGACATGATTAACCTTTCAAAGCAGTGACGTGACCGGCAAGTGATCCGCCGGGCAAGAATAAAAATATTCTTTCAGGCTGTTGAAGGAATATATTCATACTGGACCTGTACCTAACAGTGACGTGACCGGCAAGTAATCCACCGGGCAAGACTAAAAATATTCTTCCAGGCTGTTGAAGGAATATGTTCATACTGGACCTGCACCTAACAGTGACGTGACCGGCAAGTAATCCACCGGGCAAGACTAAAAATATTCTTCCAGGCTGTTGAAGGAATATGTTCATACTGGACCTGCACCTAACAGTGACGTGACCGGCAAGTAATCCACCGGGCAAGACTAAAAATATTCTTCCAGGCTGTTGAAGGAATATGTTCATACTGGACCTGCACCTAACAGTGACGTGACCGGCAAGTAATCCACCGGGCAAGACTAAAAATATCCTTCCAGGCTGTTGAAGGAACATGTTCATACTGGACCTGCACCTAACAGTGACGTGACCGGCAAGTAATCCACCGGGCAAGACTAAAAATATTCTTCCAGCCCGTTGAAGGAACATGTTCATACTGGATCTGCACCTGACAGTGACGTGACCGGCAAGTGATCCGCCGGGCAAAACTAAAAATATTCTTCCAGGCTGTTGAAGGAACATGTTCATACTAGACCGACACGTGACAAGATCATCAGCAGGAATCACTGTCACTGCTTGGTGTGAATGTTCTTTTAATTGGTTCNCCTCTCAGCCATGTATTTAAAGAGTTTCCGGACCGAATTCAAAATTAGGAAAGAACGGATATTTGGAATTTCCTACTGGAATGTAATTTTTCTACAGGGTGTAACATAATTCTATGTCAATCTGTTAACCGAGCATTCTTCCGACTTAAATTAAGATGATTTCACTTTATAAAGCATCCTCTTTAAACTAATCAGACGGACCCATGTGGAAATGCCAAACATGACAAGGTGAGTATCAGAGCCGTAACCAAGATTTTTCGGGGGGGGGGGGTATGATCATGGAAGGTAAGTATTGTGAAATCAAATTGTTATAAAGTCGTTCCATGTTGTGGCTTCACAAAGTTCCGGGCACTTTTAGTCGCAATCTCGTTTTTGTCAGAACCGTTTTCCAGCCTTTCCCCTTCATATTTTTATGATTTTTCACAACTGCTCCAAAATCAATAAATAGCAAGGGATTAATTTATAACGAGGTCGACAACCAGGGGCGGACTGAGGCTCCGGTGGCCTCCCGGGCATATTGGAAGAAGGGTCCAATATTTTTCTTTCATATTTTTGCCCCCCGCTGAGCCGAATGTCCTATCAGGGTTCACATATTTTTTTTCACATAANTAACTGTTTTCTCTTGCATGATTAAGATCATTTCTATTTTAAATCTGAGTCCAAGAAAAGGTTAACAATTTGATGTCTGTTTATTCTGACTGGATGAAGCAGAGAGTGGTGCAAACTGTTTTATTTTCATTTCTTCCTTATTAATAATTTCATATGCGGATGATGTCCAATATTAGATAGCCTTGTCTAAACTGTACCCAGAATATCAATTTCAACATTTACTTCATTACATGTTGCACCTCTTCCCCCTTAGAATACTTTTTATAACGGTCAAGATGAATAACCTGTAACCTTTCAAGGGTCAGGATCTGATTCAGGGTACGATTTTAATTTTCTTTGACTTCTTCTTTAAGCAAATAAAATCTACCAAAAATAATTTGATTGTCCATTCTCTCTTTTTCTAAACAGCTAAAAACTTATTGAACGATTCCTGTACATTCTCAATTTGTTTTATTTCCAATAATGGACCTTTAGAATTTGCCACAAAAAAAAAATCTTGGTCCTTTCCTAAATTTTTGGTTTATTATTTTCAAGAATGGACCTTTGAAATTTGCCACCAAAAAATGTTGGTCTTTTCCTCAATTTTTGGTTTATTATTTTCAATAATGGACCTCGAAAGTTCGTCATCGAAAAATCTTGGTCCTTCCCGCCATGTTTGGTGTATTAATTTCAATAATGGACCTCTGATGTTTGTCACCGAAAAATCTTGGTCCTTCCCGCCATGTTTGGATTATTATTTCCAATAATGGACCTTTGAAATTTGGAATCGTCACGAAAAAAATATTAACCCTCAAATTTGGATATTTTAAAGTGTACACGTACAGGGTCGGGAACTATTTTTAATTTTTGAATATCAGCTACGTACCTTGAAACGTAAAATATCAAATTTTGGGGGATATTTTTTGGCAGTAAAATATAAACCCATGTGTGACAGCGTTTTCTTAAATTTATTTCTAAGATGGTACCGAATATAAGATTTCAAAAATGGAATACATTCATAAAAATACTCCAACCCTAATCAGTGATGGATTTACCGTAAAAGTAATGGCCTGAAGCCGCAGAATTTAGGGGCGTCAAAATATGGAGCTACTTAAATATGAAAAAAAAAATTTTTGGATTTAGCTGCAATGAAAATAGTGTCTATGTTTATATATTTTTCTCACTTTTTACACGATTGAAAATCAGAAAGATACTGCACAGTTTTCATTATACATAGCAAACTCCATCTGTTGAGTGTTGAAAGGAGAGGTTTTTGACGAGTACCTAGGCTGTAAGAATTGAAATAAAATAAATGAGATTTCGAGCATTGTTTTTTCATTAATATTTGTATTTCTCTTGTCTCAAAATAATCGACAAAATTACTGAGTAAGCACTAACAAATGAAATTATCAAAATCACATTTCTTGTGAAAATAGAGGCGGTAAGTTCTAAATTACCTAGGGGCGGCAAAAGTTTAAATCCGCCAGTGACCCTAATGATTTATTTAATACATTTGATATGATTTCTTATGATTCCAGGTTACTCCAGCCCAAATCATGGCCACCGACGAGCAAGATAACATTCATTTGAATATGTTGCCAAAGAACCAGGCCTATTCAGATGTTCAAAGTGAAGGAAAGAAATTTAATCAATACCTCTCAGCCATCATAGGTGGGCAGTGGTTACTGAAGGATGTATTCTAGATGAATTTCCAATTTTCATACATTTTAAAGGAGCGTTACACTAAGCAGTGACAGAGCCGCGACCGTCAAGTGATCCGCCCAGCAAAACTAAAAATATTCTTCCAGACAGTTGAAGGAAAACATATTCATACTAGACGTGACAGTGACATTGCATCATTGGGAGCTCACGATCAACAGGAATATCTTGCCGTCACTGTCACTGCTTAGTGTGAATGCTAACAGGGGCGTACACAGAATTTTTTTCGGGGGGGGCTGGGAAAACCAAGTAGGTACCATAACAGCGTCGTGGTGTTGAGCCCAACTAGTTTCACAGAGNCCAGCCAGCCCCCCCCCCCTTGTGTACGCCCATGAATGCTCATCCTTAAGGGAATGTTTTTACACATTTTGTAGTTACTGATTGTGCCTAGAGAAGGCCACCACATCCTGATAGGTTTACTGTGGACATTAGAAATGGACCATTTCTAATGTCTACAGAAACATTAGAAATGGACTTAGACGCGTTTGTGCAAAAGTCTAAAGATTTGATTGATGCGTACGAGGGAAGAAGAACTTTTTTCAGCTTTTCACGTTCTTTTGAGAAATAAAAGAACTAAAGTTTGCATGGTGGCAGTTGATACACGAGAGCTAAATGCTTTGCCCATAAATATGATCAGGAGGAGAGGCAACTTCCTCTCTGTTCCTTTTCGACAGATGAACGTAGGCGTAGATACTGACGTGTACTTCCCATGTCCATCAGCTTTTTAAAAAATAATTCACCTGGCCATCCTGTTCAATCGATTACGCGTGATTACAGCCTTACAAAAGAACACTATTACAAGGAAATGTCGAAACTCTTGTATATTGTTTATTTTGTTGAGCGACTTCAAGCGATATAATAGCGAGAGCTTCACTTGAAAGCAACGATAATACGAAAAATATGTTTTATAGTCTTGATGAGCCTTATCAGAAACAATTATGATCCCAATCAAATGGTTTACTCTAAAAAAACACTTCAATTAATTTGTAATTAGGATGAGATCAACTTTTGCAGGGTACTCTGTAATGAAAAAGAGAGCTCTTTGGAAAAATCGAAATATGGCTGGATTGTCCTTTTTCGGTAGAGCACGTTTTTAAATCCGCCATATTGTTTACTAGCAGGATACACCCGCTTCGCGCCTTATAGGCATGGCCGTTTATAGTTTCAAACCCTTTTTTTGCGATAATAAGTAGCCTATGTCCTTTCCTAAAGTTTAGTCTATTTCCATACCAAATTTCATAAAAATCGGTTCAGTAGTTCAAGCGTGAAAGCGTAACATACATACAGACAGACAGACAGAGTTACTTTCGCATTTATAATATTAGTATGGATTATTAAACTGTATTTGTCTCATGTTGGGAAAATTTGAAAAGTTTCACAACTTTTAAAACTTTAAATTACTATTTCTCAAAATGTTCTTTTTTAGGATTTCCAGTGAGCTTTTTTTGTAACTTAATTTAAAAAAAATGGAAATGGTCATCTCGAGACCCTTTTGTTCTACCCGAAAATATAATTCTGAATAAAATATATTCTTCTTTTTCAGCATCTCTTGGAGCAGTAGCTATTGGAACAATATTGGCTTGGTCCGCACCCACACTTCCCCCTCTACAAAAGCCCACTCAAACTCTATTTGCAGAACCCGTAACTATGGGTCAATCTTCTTTAATTTCATCTTTAATTGCAATAGGGGCCATTATTGGAGCTTTACCAGCTGGTGAGTAACTAAGGCGCTTTATGATAGGAGAACACGGAGCATAACAGGATACGAGTATTTGAGTCGGTTAAGGGTCGCCATCCGATCGTAAACTATTTGTTTTAAAATGATGAATGTTAGGTAAGAAAATCTTTCTTTTTCATTTCAACACCCTATAACACGTGGGCCAATTTTTGCTGTGATAGTTAGGAAGTTAGAATGAAATCAATATTCCAGAAATGTTTTTTTCATTAGTAATTTTCTTTAGGGAATTCAATATTCCAGTAATGTGTTTTTCATTAGTTACTTTCTTTAGGGAATTCAATATTCCAGGAATGTGTTTTTCATTAGTTACTTTCTTTAGGGAATTAGAATAAACTCAATATTCCAGGAATGTATTTTTTATTAGTTACTTTCTTTAGGCAATTAGAATAAACTCATTATTCCAGGAATTTGTTTTTCATTAGTTACTTTCTTTAGGGAATTAGAATAAACTCAATATTCCCGGAATGTGTTTTTCATTAGTAACTGTCTTTAGGGAATTAGAATAAACTCAATATTCCAGGAATGTGTTTTTCATTAGTAACTTTTTTTTAGGGAATTAGAATAAACTCAATATTCCAGGAATGTGTTTTTCATTAGTAACTTTTTTTAGGGAATTAGAATAAACTCAATATTTCAGGAATGTGTTTTTCATGAGATAGTAACTTTCTTTAGGGAATACGGGACGTAACAATAAACTCAATATTCCAGGAATTTGTTTTTCATTAGTAACTTTCTTTAGGTATTAGAATAAACTCAATATTCCGGGAATGTGTGATCCATTTAAAACGTGTCAAATAAGTTCCGCATTTAAATTTTAGCACGCATAAATTACTCAAAATTAAGGCATTTGTGTATTTCTATCAAGAAAGATGATTCCAAGGATGTTGACCTTCGGATTTAAAATTGAGGACCTATTATAGATTACGAAAAATTAATTAATTAAGTGACATATCGTGCATGGCAGCGTTTTGCTGTATAATACTTATTTACCTTTTGTGTGTGCGTGTATATTATGGCGTGATTGATTTTTAATATTAAATAAAATGGTTCCAGAATTATATTGTTATTATCAATTTGGTTTAAATAAATTGATAGAAAACTGAGTTATCCCTCATTGTATAAGATTTCAACTCAATGTAAGGAAAATTGAGCAGAGTATATTGATCAAAATGAAGGGCAGCCGAATGCTGCCCCGCGTGATCTTTCCTAATAATCAAGGGCTAGTCTGATGGGGTGTTAATCACTAATTGTGGAGTCACTGATCCAGTGATCAATTCATTGTATTGATTCGTAATCTATAATAGGTCCTCAATGACACAATCTCTGATTTTATTTCAGGTAATATCGCTGACAAGTTCGGTAGAAAGCCTACAATCCTGGCGTTAGGAATCCCCTTCATAATAAGTTGGATTTTAATTTTGTTTGCACCTAACGTGACATATCTGTTCATTGCAAGATTCATAGCTGGTATTGCAACTGGAGGAATCTCTGCAACTGTTCCAATGTTTATTGGAGAAATTGCTGAAAAATCTATCAGAGGTAACATTCTAATGTAGGATTTTTTTCAATAAGAGAGGTCGATATTGATAGGTTGCAATTTGTTTCGGTGGGATCTGTTCAAATTTTATGTTTCATATTCTATTAAGCTGCTTTCCCACTGCACGCAACATTTTGTTGTGCAACACTTTGCAACAAAATGTTGCGACAGTATATTTTCATTTGAAACACACTGCAACATATTCCGTGTCAGTTCTTAAAAGTGTTTCAATAGAGATGGACTTGTCATCTCGAAATGTTGCGACCAAAATGTTGCGAGGTTCTCGGCAGAGCAACATCGCCCTTTTGTTTCGCAACGTTGCGAGGCAATGTTGCAATCAGTGGGATTTGATCTCATTTGATTCTGTAGGAACAACGAAGTATGAAACGTTGCGCAACAAAATGTTGCGTACAGTGGGAAAACAGCTTTACACATGCCAGCTGTCAACATGAGAAGATACTCGATAGAGCAACACGTTCAAATGATAAATCTTTTGAAGTGGCTTAGTGAATGATAGCGGCATGCGGCGTAATTGAATTGAGAATAGAGAAGATGAGAAGTGTGTGTTGAAATGAGATTTGCAGGCTAAAGTCTCAACAAAAATTTGAATTTTAATAAATGAAAGTCAAAATTAAGAAAAAAGTGAGACGTTAGAGTTGAAGAATAATATTTAGCCAGCGCCTATGGCACGTTGAATACACCAGTCCCCCTTAGATCACTGGAGTTAAGCAACGTCCTGCAAGGTTGTACCATGTGGTTGTCCATGTCCACGTGGGTTTGCGTCCTCGTGATGTACATTTCTTTAACATCTATTTGTCATTCGAGACGGGGGGTTTACCCTCCATTCGTTCGAAACTTGCAAACTACCTACCCACATTGACCTCACTCAGCCTTGGTTGAGCCGGGAAAAATACCCAGCATCACAGGGGCGCGAACCCACGTGGAAACCAACATGGTAAAACATCGCTAGACGTTGCTTAACTTCAGTGATCTATTGAAAACTGGTGTATTCAACGTACCATAGACGCTGGCTAATAAACAATTTTACCATAGAAAAAGGCCATCGGTCTTTTTTTTTTTAATTTGGCTTAACGTCTCTTTAACATCTATTGTTCAATAAGACGGGGGTTTTACCCTCCATTGAAACCAGCTACCCACATTGATCTCATCCAGCCTGGGTTGGGTCAGAAAAATAGCCAGTATCACGAGGGCGCGAACCCACGTGGACGTTGGCTGGACGTTGCTTAACTTAGTGATCGAACGAGAACTAGTATATTCAACGTGCAATAGACGTTGGTAGGCCATCGGTCTTTCAACGCTGAAACATGGATTCGTAAAATTTGGTCTGTTGGATTAGTTTAAATTGTGATTTTTCATTTTCGATATGAATCGAACATGCCAAATCACAGCCTATATGGAATTTTCGAATACTTTCGATTATTATACAGCAAAACTAGCTACCCACATTGACTTCACCCAGCCTGGGTTGGGCCTGAAAAATAGCTAACATCTCGAGGACGCAAAACTTGGTAAAACCTCGCTGTACGTTGCTTAACTTTAGTGATCTAACGAGATCTGATGTATTGAGCGTGCCTTAGACGCTGGCTAACGAACTTTATTGATACTAATATTTATCTCACTTGTTTTCTCTTTTTTCTTCAGGCGCTCTAGGATCATTCTTTCAGATGTTTTTAACGATTGGAATTCTTTATTTGTACATCCTTGGTTTGTTCGAATATAAACACATCGCTATTGGTTGCTTGGTTATTCCAATTCTTCTCATTCTATTCCTGGCATTAGTCGTACCTGAAACTCCAATTTATTTATTGAAAACTAACAATCATAAGAAAGCCGCAAAATCATTGAGATTTTATAGAGGTAAGTATACTGCGTGTCCCAGAAGTCCGAGAACACCTGAATATCTTTTGAATGGCTTTATGAAGAGTTTTGAAATTTAGCATATCCCAAATTAAACCACCTGATGGTGTAACCAATTTTTCAGCTACACATAATTCGCTTAGTTTTGGACACTTCGCCTAGTTTTTGAAATATTCTTCTACTTTTAGACACTCTTGGAAGTCATGTCTTGGAAATTTCAAATGGCCGCCAATCTGATTCCAGAGCTCTGCACACATTTTTGTTTTATGTACGTACATCATACATCGTATTTATCCTCCTGACTTCAATGTTTTTTGAACTAAAAATATATTTCATCTCCAATTGCGTCTCCCGAGAAAACCATCTGGGGAGACGCAACTTAGCAGGCCTTAGCAGGCCATGCAACCCCAAAATTCAAAAATGTGTGGCAAAAGACATCAATACGGCAATGTAAACAGAAAGAAGACCCACATCGTCCCATCCTCAATGTGATGAAATAAAATTGAACATTATCATTGATTTTAGTATTCTTTGGTTTGCTGCTACAACAACAACATCTTGATTTTGGGATTTAAGTTTTCTTCAGTCAGTCCAAAATTTTCTGCATAATTACAATGCTTTTTTTCCTAATAGAGAAAGTATAATATTTTAGAATTTGACCCTCAAAATTTGACAAAATCACAATTTTAATATGAAATCTTTTTTCTTCTCTTTTCTCAGGTGACAACTATGATATCGACACAGAACTCGACAGAATGCAAAAAGAAATCGATGCATCAGCACGAAAGAAAGCTTCAATTAAAGATTTATTTAACAATAGAACAAATGTCAGAGCTCTAATCGTCTCACTTGGGCTTATGATATTTCAACAATTTTCTGGTATTAATGCGGTTATATTTTTTTCCAATGATATATTTGAATCCGCCGGTAGTAAGATGGAGGCCAATCATAGTAATATCATAGTTGGTATCGTCCAAGTAGTGGTAACTGGTATCGCGACGGTACTCGTAGATAAAGCTGGACGACGTGTTCTTCTGTTGCTATCAGATTTTGTAATGGCTTTATGTTTAGGTGTTCTAGGGTTTTATTTCTTCTTTAAGGACCGTGGAGATGATGTATCAAGTATCGCTCTTGTTCCACTTTTAAGTGTTGTATTTTTTATTGTTGTTTTTAGTTTAGGTTATGGACCAATACCTTGGATGATGGTCGGTGAATTATTTGCACCAGAAGTTAAAGGAAGTGCTACGGGATTAGCTGTTGGTTTAAATTGGATTTCTGTATTTATTGTGACACTTTTTTTCAAATTCTTTTCCGAGAATTTCGGCAATGGTCCAACATTTTGGATATTTTCCACGATTTGTTTTGTTGGAACGGTATTTACATATTTCCTTGTACCTGAAACCAAAGGAAAAACATTGGCACAGATTCAAAAAGAATTGAGTGGAGAAAAATAAATCGTTATTTTCAAAGTTTGCTCCCACTGAATAAAGAAATCAAGGAAGTAACAAATTTTCGTCTGGTTATGAAACTCATTTAAAAAATTGCAGACTTCATTGTTGGGGCAATGCTTTGGCATACTTTCATTCATTGAGATTTGAGTAAAAAAGAATCTTCGGTTCTCATCGCGTGATCTCGTTAACATTTAAGTTCATTCGTGAATAGGATTTTACGCCTCATTTGGTTGAAACTTATTGCTGAGTTATCCTTTTTGACTTCACTCAGTCCGGGTTGAGACGGGAATAGCCAGTATCACCAGGGAGCTAACTTACGTGGTCATCCACAAAATAGAACTTTTCTCGACGTTACTTAACTACAGTGATCCAAGGAAACTGGTGTGTTCATCTTGACTTTGACTCTGGCTTATATCGAAAGATAACAGAGGAGAACTTTTTGTAAATCTCGCTATAGTTTCGAACACCATAAATATTTTGGACCGTCTTCTTTTACCGTCGTTCATCACTGAAATGTAAAAATATCTGACGTTTTAAGTCAGGTCCAACCTTGACAATAGTATTGCTACCGTGCGTTCGACACAGAATTGGAACTGAAATGAAAAAATATCTGACGTTTCGAATCAGGTCCNCCTGATAGGAAACTTATTTGCTGGGAAATTTAGCTGTTGAGGAGATGCCCATAAGAAAATATTTATGGTTCGATTTTGATAAAAAAATATTATAAACACAACAAGGACCAACCCAATTAGCTCAGCTGGTTGAGCACTGAGTACGAGGTTTAGTGCCGGGAGTTGCTGGTTTGAGCCAACAGATGGTTTTTTCTTGATTATTTCCATGATTGTGACAAGTTGTCTTACGTTAACATAAATACAATATAACGCGGCCATCTGAATTATGTATCGTGTGAGTCTATTTTTTGAAGAGTTTTTGGGTGTTCAACCCCCGGTATAGGAGTCTAAACACCAATACATGTAGGTGTTTTCAAAAATTGTTAATTATTAAGCAACTTGATTTTATATTTATATTTAAACACAAAATTATCTACTTATAACTGTACCTGTATGCTGATGACCAAATTAATAAATTCTACAAAACTAATATCTGTGCCCAAGTTAATTTTTCAAGACTTAGAACGAAGTTTACACTATGTTTACGGCCATATCTTATCGAAAATAAATTAATAAAAATCATACCCTTAAAACAACCATGCATAACACAGTGAAAAATAATTATACTCAAACTTACTTGGTGAATGATAGCGGCATGCGGCATAATTGAATTGAGTCAATCTCCGCGTCTGACTGCCTGTCCTTCTGCGATAAACTCAAAAACTACGGAACGGATTTTCATGCAATTTTCACCAATGTACAGCAACGTAATTGATAAGGAAGATTTCGTGTATAATTATCCCCGGAAAAAATGAATCATTTTCGAGTTTCGACTAATTTTCCAATTTTTCCACGGAATTTTGACCAATATTTTAAATTTTGTCGGGACAAAATTTAAGATATAGTTTTAGGTAGCCTCTTAATATCTAATTTGCCCCAAAATGGTTTTTGATCACTTTCAGTCATATATTTTTTAGACGAGGCTATGTGGGACCGCCATCTTAAAAAATCGGTTTTCCTCAATATTTTAGGAAACCCTCAAGTTATTATGAACAAACTTTTGTGAAATGCTAAACGCATACCTACTTCGAAACAATTTGTAATTACTTCGAGCCTCATATGGTAATTTTTAATTACCATGTGAGACCGCCATTTTTGAAAATCCTTTTTCCCCGATATTTTGAGAATCGTTAAAGTTTTTCCATCGATACATTTGTGATATGCTGTTCGTATGTCGCACAAATATTCCGATAATTTCGAATCATATTAAATATCCACGGAATCATCAGCGTCGGGGTTGAAACTCTGCTGGGCACCCCATGATGTCCGATTTTGATAAAAAAAATTTACAAAAGAGGAACCTAACCCAATATTACTCCCAACACGTTCTATACAGTTTAACAACCTGATACTACTCCCCATGTTCTACACAGATTAACAAAGTGTAGCTAACATGTAATCTCTGTGTGGTATTCTGACATCGCATTTATGCAGTAGTACCTCGGTTATATGAAAACCTACTAATAATGTGAGGCTATGTTCACATGACCGCGCGGCACAAGATCTATTTAAATAGTGAATATTGTCTACATGACCGGGCGGTACTAGTTCTACAAACTTGTATCGATTTGTTCATATGATCCCGCGCGGTCATGTGAACATAGCCTTAAAGCACGGGTTCCCAAACTTTTTGGTACCACGCCCTCTTTTCTTGAAATGAAAACCTTCCACGCCCCTCTCCCCTTTACAGTATAA
>CM022884.1:12135549-12166777 GCA_012654025.1 Pachypsylla venusta | reverse complement strand
ATTCATTTGAATCATTTTAATATTTCAATGGAAAGAGGAAAAGGACCATGCCATTACTACTTGTTAGGGATCTCGCACGTCGCCATTTTATGTAATCACTTTTTTAATTACGATTAATTTTGCTTTTAGAAAGGCGTCCTGTCTATAACTTCCTCAGATCTTCATTTTGATTACTGTATCCGTTTGATATTTAAATACAAAGATTCATGCATAACCAGCTGTTTCGCCGGTGCTTCGCTACGATTCTTCTAGGCATTTGAATGACACATTAGACATTCTCTGATAATGTCCAGGCATTTGAATGACACATTAGACATTCTCTGATAATGTCTAGGCATTTGAATCATATGTTTTGGTTTAGAATGACTATGCTTGTGTATAATATGTTTTCTATAATAATATGTGAGGTTTCCAATATGAAACCATTATTCAGAGTGATTCTTTCCGGCCCAACCCAGGCTGGGTGAGGTCAATGTATTTCAACATCGGTCATTCAATGTCTTGAATGACCGATGTTAAAGAGACGTTAAAAGAAAGAACTTACCACTAAGAGCAGCTACATATTGTCTAAATTTTCTTCCTTCAGGTCTTTTTGGTTTAATCTGTCTCTTCGCTGATGCATGGGATTCCCTCCTAGAAGTCCTAGACTGTCTAGGTTCCATTTGATACAGAGATAAATTACTTCCAATCATTTTGAAGCTGTTTATTGAATCACCGAATTAAAAATAAAATAAAATTTAATTAATTAAGAAGGAGGGATGTGATTACAGAAACATTAATTTAAAATCCAAACAATGGTAGGCAACATGTATCGGTGTTTACTCTTAATGAATTATATATTATTTCGAAATTTGTATCGTTTTTATTTGATCAAAATCTTAATTAGGTGGATAATTAATTAAAATGATTTGCAAAAAAAAAATATTTGGTAACAGTTTCTTGTATTATTGATGCTTGCAAATTAGATATAAAAAAATTGCATTATATAAGATGAATCTTCTTTTTTTTCTTAGATAATATGAAAAATATAAATAATTAATCNTTTTTCAAGAACAATGGAAATTGGGAGGGGGGGGAGTATTGGTTTGTAGTCAACCCTGTATGTTGCAACCTATAAAAAACAAGATTTAATCATTTCGCCAGAGGCCTTAGAGGCACGGGCATTCTTACTTTTTAGTATTTTCTAAATTTTATTAACAATGGAATGGCTGGCCTTACATTTGCAGAAGGACTAAACAGCCACCTAAAATTTCCTCGCTTTGAGTTGATATGTTGTCGCGACAAAATTTAAGATATCGGACAACGACATCAGTTCGATTTTTGAGAAGAAATTGGAAATTTGGCCGTAACTCGAAAATAGCTTGACATATTTTAGTTCTGATAATTTTCCTGGGGTCGTAGACCATTATTTTTGGGGGTTCCATTCCCATCATTTTTTCGCTTTCCGCTAGGTACCGTTTGGGCTGTGGTATTGTAACAGACAACCCCTTATACATAGATACATAGGTACACATTCTACATACAAATTTCTGATTTATATATTATTAAGATTTGATGATTTTTGAAGGTAACCCGCTTCCAGTTTAACTTTAAACTTTTACTTATTTCGTACCTACATACTTAATGGAAACTTATTTCCAATTTCTTCGTTCAGATATCGCGGAGCTACGTTGATTATGAGTCAGTCAGATGGGTTGGTGATGTAGTGGTAAACAGCAGGGCGTGGGTTCAAACACAGCCAAAGAGCCAAACCATGGAATTTTCATCCTCATGACTTTCAGACATTTACTACTATTGGAGAACATTATAGCCCGGGATTATTAACAATTAGCCCGGCGCG
Source organism: Pachypsylla venusta (assembly GCA_012654025.1). NCBI lineage: Eukaryota > Metazoa > Arthropoda > Insecta > Hemiptera > Aphalaridae > Pachypsylla > Pachypsylla venusta. Next base: position 12,164,937 of record CM022884.1, on the reverse strand, counting down.
ATTTTTTTTCTAACCCTTTGAGGCATTCAAATTTTAAAAAAATCTGACAATCGAGTACATGGGAAAAACACATGTCAGGTACTAATGTATACTTTAATTTTTTACCATGCGCTAGAAGACCACGCCCTTCTCTTCATGTTTGGGAGTGGACGTGTTAGGCGCTGACCACAAGAACAATTAGAAGTCTACATAAAAAATCTTTTTTTTTTTTACAGNTTTTTTTTTTTTTTTTTACTATACCTACAGTATCGTACTAATGTATCTATATTTAAATGAGAGTAAGGAAAAGTTTTGAAGACCTTCACACCCCAAATGAGACCTTCCTACGGCCATGCCTTCGTGTACTTCCGGGTAGACTGAGTTTAAAAATTTGTTGTCTAGTCCAAAAGGGCTTCAGTTCCACAATAAAAAAGGGAAATCAAGGATACACTCCGCAAGTTCGCATGCTAAAGAAATAATTAAAATATAACTATCCAGTAAATATTTCGTGTATAACACAGTTAGGCCGGGTGGAAGTAGCCCATCAATCTAATAATACCGGTTAGGCTGTAGGTAAAAATTTACAGTCGATTTTGCAAATAATGCTCTAGACGTCCCTATTTTTTTTTTTTTTTTACCAATGAGTAGGGTTGTTGCGATATTGGTCTTTATGTGATATCCGATAACAATATTTCTTCCGGTATCGATTTCGCGATATTATCGCAAAGGAAATATCGATATCAGCAATATCGAAAGATATCGGTTCCGATTCCAGTTTAAAAAGTTCTGATGTGAAAATGAAAGCTTAATTTAAACTTTGCTAGTTTAGTTTATCCCTTCGGATTATGATTACCTACTTTAAAACCAGCAAATGGAATGCAAAAGAATAATAATAAAATAAAAGCCATTCTCAATAATTATGAATAAAATCTCTGCAGCTAAAAGAGAAGCTAATAGAATAATTTCCACAATCTTGGACTTTTAAAATGAATAATTTTTAAGTCGAGAGTCCAAGATGGTGGAAATGGAAATTTTCGAATTTAACTCGGCAATACCGAATCTTTTGTTCATTAGTGCCGTCAGTTTTGTTTGAACAATTTGAACTACTGCTGGATCATTTGTTACAAAATTGTCTAAATGATCCGTCAATCAACTAATCATTGGTATTATTTTTGACATTGTGACATATTTTTCGCGGGATATTTCAGTGGTTCGACAATAACAAAGAGCTGCTTGGGATGACCATTGAATAAAATAGAGGAGGAAATGTCAATCCACTTTATACAACACAAAGGATCTAATATGCTCTAGGACCCTTCCTATGAGATTCTGATTCGATATTGACATTTTTCTTTCGATATTATCGAATCCCTGATATCGATATAAATATCGGAAATATAGAAAAAAATATCGATATTTATCGATATAGATAATATCGCAACATCCCTACTAATGAGGACGTCTAGAGTACCTGCTCGATAAGATAAGATTTTATAACTCGCCCATTGGTTATGATTTTCTTAATAATGAAAATACTGACGTGTTAGTTGTTCCTATTTGACCTTGAGGGTATGAAATAAGATTAGCAGAATAAAACCATAATCTAAACAGAGAGTAAGAACTACACAGAACTTAAATATTTATTTACTAAAATAGTGTCTTCGTACTTATATGGTACTATGGAATGATTAGCAGAATAAAACCATAGCTAAACAGAAAGTAAAAACTACACAGAACTTAAATACTTATTTAATAAAATAGGGTCTTCGTACATAATATGACGCTATGGCAAAGTTAGCAGGTAAAATCATAGCTAAACAGAAAGTCAAAACTACACAGTTACACAAAACTTAAATACTTATTGAATAAAATAGTGTCTTTGTGTCTATGGTACTATGGAAAGCCCGCCTTATTAATTATTACGCTGGTAGTTTTGTTAGGTATTTAGAACAAAGCCAATATTCGAGGAAAGTATCATTGATATAACATATTCTTGAAAATATACTATATAAGCATAACCAAGCATATATCTCTCTAGAAAATAATGGAAGGCTTGTTAGACTGAAAAATGATGTAAAACAGGTTTGCCCTGTGTCACCAGTCCTTTTCAATGCGATTTTGCAAGGTATTTTTCAAGAGTTGAATTGGGAAGAAATAGGAATAAGGATAAATGGAACTTATCTCATCAACCTTAGGTTTGCCGATGACATTGTGCTCTTTGCAAGATCGCCTCATGAGCTAGAACAAATGATAACGGAATTGGACTTACATAGTAGCAGAAGAGGGTTGAAACTGAACTCAACAAAAATATTGTCCTACGCTGAGAAAGTTCCTATCCACATCAACAATGAAGAAATAGAATATGTTACCGAGTACATCTGGCTTGGACAAACAATATAAATCAAAGACATGCAAATACAAGAAATCCACCGAAGAACTGGTCTATCAAAAATATAATGAAAGACAACTATTCAGACAGCATTAAAACCCAAATACTAGAAAGATGCATTCTACCTACGCTCACGTATGGATGTCAAACAAGGGTTCTAACCCAGGCCAATTAGAACAAGATTAGCACCACTCAGAATATAATGCAAAGGTCCATGATGAACATAAAGAAGAAACAGTAAATAAGAAATACTGTCATAAACAATAGACTGAAAACAAAGAGACTAGAGCAAATGATGAAAACACTAAAATTCAAATGGGCTGGACACATTATGAGATCCGAGGAAAACAAATGGAGTAAAAAAATGACAGGAAAAAACCGCTGGACAGGAAAAAAAATAGAGGAAGACAAAAAAGATGAAAGGTGGACGAGATCAGAAAACCTTGTGGTAGCCTTTGGACTAGAGTCACTAGAGATAGAAATAAATGGAAAGAAATAACAGAAAGTTTGTGAAAAAAACAATTAAGTACCTACAGAAAAAGTAAGCAAGGAAGCAATAATGAAGTGGATAGTTCATAGAAATAGTTCAATTACCTCAGGGCATAAAATGAAAATATATAATAGCAATTTAACAAGTAATACCTGATTATTGTAACGAGAGATTACTCGGGTGGGAAAAATTGAAATTATGTGTAATGTTTGTGATATTGTGTTTGGTGTGTATTTTTTATGTTTACATTAATGTCTGTTTTCGAATTGATGAAAAAATAGTTTAAATGAACACCCACTGATCAGTTGATCAAAATCACACCTCTCCATAATTATATAAAGAGGGAGGCCCTGCTCTTTATAGGGTGCCATGGGGTTTATTATTATTATTGTCCACTTACTTTCTCGTTATTGCGGTATTCACCCTATTACCGGTGTATGACAAGGTAATAGGGTTGGTTTGCTTCAATCACAACATATCACGCTGAAAATATTTTGCTTAAATCTTTTCTTTGTGTGATATGTTGCCAGAGGTTTCCCTGCCTTGGTGGTCTGCAGATATTTCTGAACAAAAACACTTTCACAAATAGGAAACTTCTGCCAGACAAGGTGGATGACCTCAGGCCGAGCGAATGGTTTATTGTCTTTGGTTTGACAAGTCCGGTCCATTTTCTGATTTACTTCCTCCGGCGAGACGATTATTATTATGCTCGTATCCAGGATTTTATTTNGGGGGGAGGGCTATGTATAGGAATTTTCACCATATCTATAGGAATTATAGGAAAAATCAAACCGTTTCAAAAATTTCGGGGGGATGGGTGAGTTTGAACCCTTAAAACCCTTCCCTGAATACGGCCATGATAGTAATGTTTGTGAAAATCAATTTTACGACAAACTTTTGTGAATTAAATAAAATCCACCATTACTGGTGACTCGAACCGTCGACCCTTTGGAACCTACCCCATGCTTCTTAATTATCTGGGCTAATTGGTTCAGCCCATGTTGTGTTTATGTCAGGCGCAGATACAGGTCTCCAGTTAAGGGAGGGGGGAGTCAGTAGTATTTATAAACACCAACTTTGAGAAGTGTTTCGACGATCAATTTCTTCTGGTCTTTACGGGGGTCGAATGCCCCTATCGCACCCCCGTATCCGCTTCTGGTTTTTATATGTTTTTATTGGGTCGCAAATTCCTTTCTATTCTGTATGATATCAGAATAAAAAAAAAATATTTCCAAGACCGTTTTGTGGTCCAATTGCAATTTTCTTGATAACCAACCAAAACTTTAAGAACCCCTAATCCAGAGTATTGAGTAAGTTAGTGACAATGGAATAAATACTGATATAGTGGCACCTACTGATCTCAATATTAGCATAACTATTATGGCAATCTAGAGAACCGTTTATTGATCACACATGCTCCCCCTCAGGGGGGTAGAATATTAGCATTACCTGTTTATCATTGACTTAAGGATAATAAATATTAATTTTGTCGGATTGCAGAAATATCTTCATCAATTAGACGACAGTAAGAGAATCTCTACTGACGTCAGCTAAAGATAATCAATCAATCAATAGTGGCATGATTGTTTCCGATACTCACACGTATATGAGGCTGAAGATCGAACTTAGTTGTTGCTTGCTAATAAGGCTATGATCACATGACCGCGCGGTGCCGCGCGCTAGCCGCCCGGGTCGAATTAACAATATGCGTTATAAGTTAGTAAAACTAGTACCGCGCGGTCATGTGAACAAGGCCTAAAACGTTCCTCCATCTAGGAAACTAATGATTGACATGGGCGCTTTCAGGACCATGGTTAATTTTTCTTTTGTTTGCATGACTGTTTGAATCAAAACATCTCTCGAACGTTTGTTCCATATCAGATGCCAGAGGTGTGGCGTTATCTTAGCGGGTTTTTTTAGAGGCGTAGAACTTTGATTTCTTTTTTTTTTTTCAATATTCACAAAATTGTTGTTGTTTTTTTGGTCGATCATATTTTGCATTTAATTTCGGGCAAGTGGCCGAAATTAAATGCAGTGCTGGAGCATTACATAACGTAATCGGGAAGTCCAATTTCCAAACACTGTTCACAGTAAATCAGGCCGTATTTTGGCAATAACGTATCGAATATTGGTTTCCAAATGATCAATTCTTTCAGGTTTATCAGTGTAGACCTACGGCTTATGCAAAATACAGAGAACCTCAAAACAACTGAGAACTGTCAAATCAGATGTAGCAGACTTTATTATAGTTCCCTAAAAAGTTACTCGATAGTAACTTTTTATATATGACTGCAAAAATCGTGGCAAGCAGTAACACATATAGAGTTCATTTTTGTGTTATTTTACNAAGTATTTACTAAAAGTAAATTTTGAAAATACCTAATACTTTTAGATATTTTTCTACTGACTGCAACATTTTGCTGCGAAACCTTGCATGTTCCGATGTTCTTTCAGAATTAAATGAGATGGGATCTCACTGACAGCAGCATTTTACTTCGCAGAGTATTTTATATGTTTTAAGTGGAACCTGAGGACAGGTTCATTTTTTTTTTTTTTTTTGGCGGTAGATTTGTCACCGGAGACACCCAATATTTATTTAGAAACCCCGTGTTAATGGTCTATCCAAGAAGAAAAAATAGACATCAGAGGAAAGAGGGAAATGAGGTTTCTTGGGACAAATTCAACTCTCGTGGCAGTTGAAAGTGAACGGTTCTCCGAGTATGATTGTTTGATCTCCTGGCGTTAATCCTTTCTATCTACATCGTTTAAATTAAAATCCTTTTCAATACCCCCCAGAGAACATTTGAAACACCTTTGTATTTTAATTTTATTATTTAGAGTTGGAGTCAATTTGGGACCTTCGAATTCTATATTTTTCGAGACGAATCCACAAAACGATTTACAAAAATAACTCTTGCTTTAGAAAAATTCCAACCCCTTCGGATTACAGCTGCCGGGGCGATTACAACACAAAGCAGTGACAGTCGGCAAGCGATCCGCTCGGCAAAACTACAAATATCTTTCAAACGAATATGTTCATAATATACAGGCACGTGACAGTGCATCTGTGTGAGCTCGCGATCAGCGGAAATCACTTGCAATCACTATCACTACTTAGTGTGAATGTTCCTTTGCGCAACGAAAAGCTGAGATCATTGGGATCCCAGACTATAAGGAACTGAACAGTTAGCTGTAACGCCAAGTCAAACACAATGACCCCTCAATTTATGATTTTTAATTATTTAATTAATATTCTTTATTAATTTGCGCTTATTCTGTTTATAATGTCAGTGACATTATTCATTTGTGTACTGATATCATTATGTCATCACTCTAATTAAGTCATCAGTTTGTATGCAGCTGATATTGTGAAACATCTTTTTACAATCATTATTGTATCCGAAATATAGGTTGTAACTGATGAAAATTGTATCCTGAAGTTGCAGATGTAGGTATGCCAATAAGCCAAAATCCTCCAATGTGTTTAAAGTTAACAAAACTAATGTCATCGCTCAATTTAGCAAAAGCTACTTGGCGTCATTCAAATTTTCAACACTCGGATCCGAATCTGAATATTCATCGTGACCATTTTGAAATTTTATTTTTTGGACCTGCTGCTCAATCGAGTATAGGTGTGTTAAAATAAGATTAGAGAGGCGCTTAGAATTCAAAGATTTAAAGACGTAGTAAGTATAAATCACGGTTATATGGACCAAAGGGTGGGGGAGGCGAAAGGGCGATCGCTCTCCTCCTCCCCCCCCCCAGAGGGCAGATTTTTTTTTCATTGAAACAAAAAAACGAACATTCTGGTATCATTTCCCTAATAATTTGTGTATAAAATTGTACGAAAATGCATAAATGTTGTCTACACCACATAAAAATTATTATTAGCTGAATTGTGGCCGACCGTAATTTAAAACGAGACATTCCTTTGCTGTGGTCAAATATTGCGACGGACGACAGGTTTCTGAAGATGTAATATTTTTCGTATTTATTTTAAATCATTTTTAAAACTAGTGAAACCGATCTCCAATACTTAATTCCGCACTTCCTTGTATCAATTTTTTTACAAACTGACGGCTGACCGAACGTAGGATGATGTCTTTCCAAAGGTCTCTAGTAGGGCTAACACTCTGAAGATACCTATACGGTTCGTATTACCTTTAACACAACTTTGAAATTCAAGGTCAAATCACTATAATGTAACTTACATGCACTCTGATATCTCTATTGCATCTTATTATCATTCATTATATTTTATATGCACTTCAATAGAATTGCAAAATGCTCGAGACTCATCTCGATGCACATGCAATTTTCTGATTTGTATGCATGGGATTGATTACAAATATTGCAAATGCATTGTGCATGTGTTATGTATGTACAATGGTTGATTACAATACGTTAATATATTGCTCCACAAATTTTAATCGAGCGGGGTCCAGTTTTAGCGGTATTGTTTTACTTTTACATACCTTAATGACACGCGAAGCCGAATTTTGCGGTCATATTTGATTTTTTGTTTATAACTTTTTTTAGGGAATTAGAAGGAAGTCAATATTCGAGGAATGTGTCATTTCTATAAAATGGCGTCAAAATGACCTTTGCCTTTTTAGGACCGAATTCAGGCCTTTAGGTGACAGCTCGTATTTTGCGGTATCCTCCTTGCGTGGACGTGCATGTGTCATGGCATACCTAAATCAATTTTTATTTTTTAAAAAAAAGTTCCAGAATTGAATTATTATTATTATTTTCAATTGTTATTATAATAGTATTATTATTTTGAATTTGGTAATAGATTTTCACTTGAATTTTAATTGAATTCATAGAGAATATATTCATCTTTCAGAGAACAAAATTTCAATTGAGTGAGTAAATTAAAATTTGAGACCGCAAAATGCTGTTCCCAAAATCAAGGACGCACGTCATGGTGTTAACGTGTGTTTTCTGTTCTACAATAAATCTCGTATGCCTTGTCTGATTTAACTTGGTAGTTATTGATTAATATTCTATCTCTTGGTTCGAAATAACTCCGTCACTTAATGAAATTGGCTTGTCCCCTTGGTGGTTTAGTTATTGTCCTGAGTAACAATCTGTTTGTCCTCATATATCTCTCTCATGAACTGTGTCCTGAGAAGCAATCTGTTTGTCCTCATATTTTTCTGAGTAACAATCTATTTGTCCTCATATTTCTCTATCATGAACTATTTCCTGAGTAACAATCTATTTGTCCTCATATTCCCTCTCATGAACTATTTCCTGAGTAACAGTCTATTTGTCCTCATATTTCTCTATCATGAACTGTGTCTTGAGTAACAATCTATTTGTCCTCATATTTCTCTCTCATGAACTGTGTCCTGAGTAACAATCTATTTGTCCTCATATTTCTCTCTCATGATCTATTTCCTGAATAACAATCTATTTGTCCTCATATTCCCTCTCATGAATTATTTTCTGAGTAACAATCTATTTGTCCTCATATTTCTCTATCATGAACTTAACTGTGTCCTGAGTAACAATCTATTTGTCCTCATATTTCTCTCTCGTGAACTATTTCCTGAGTAACAATCTGTTTGTCCTCATATTTCCCTCTCATGAACTGTGTCCTGGGTACTTAATTTTCAGCCTTGAGTTGTTGACTGGTACCCAAGTCAGTCAAAGTTATCAACACCAGTTCAACTCAATAAACAGAAGATCATCATTTAATCTTCTTATCTGTGAACTGATAAGGGAAACCTACTATACATTGCCTTATCAGTAATCGTACCTACTTGCCATATAATGTTTTTTGCATTTAGATTCAAGTCTCCGAATATTTCAGTGCTACAATATTGAGTGAGTGATTTAGTGATGGTGTCCAGGATAAATTAAAACAAAACACTTACCAAAAACACTATTTATAATTATTTATGAAGAAACTACCTAGTTTCGAATCATTCGATTCATCATCAGTCTAATCGAGTCTAAAGATGGAAGTTGACTCATAGTTGTTGAGCCAAATTTCATCTTTAGACTCAACTGGACTGATGATGAATCGAATGATTCGAAACTAGTTTCTTTATAAATAATTATAACTATTGGTGTTTTGTTTTAAAAGTTTTGAAAAAATTTCAAACACACAAAATCAGAAGTGTAGCGATAGTGGGCTAATATGGGACAATGGCTATTGCAGGACACTGATTTTACAATATAGTGCGACCTTTCATCTTGTACAGCAATCATAAATATTGGTATATTTCGTAAACATTAACATATTGAATTATTTGTTGTCAGTAAGAAGGGAATACGCCTTTTCACATGAACGAATGGTCTACATTTACTTTTATTACTGCCCATACGGTGATTTTAAATGAAAGAATATTGGAGGTGTCCGTAAATTTCCCCCCCCCCGGGTTTTCTGTCTACGGCCCTGAGTATGCGCCCAAAAATTGCGAACTTATGCAGAAAATTTCTGTCCCTAAAAATTAACCGCCTGGGCAAATGCGCACTTGGACCATTTAAAGCTAGCATTGCCAAGGGGGGGGGGGGTACCGCGTTTTAGCAAAAAGCTTATATAGTAATCAAATTATGATACTTATTTTAATGAGACCTTTAATAATTGTCACAAACAATATTTTCCATCAATATAAAAATATGTATCTTTTAAGCCTTATTAGGGATGATATTGAAGCCAAACTTTGGGCGCGGGTACTTTATACCAATGCATGGTACCAATACATTGATTGTCTAAAGCTACCATTAAAAGCTACCATAAATTGTCTAAAGTATATAAAATGTGTAATTATGTACCACATGCAAGAAATAAGTGTGTGTAAACACTGTCAAAAGACATTTGTCTGTGTGGGATGTCAGGAAGAACAAAGTTCTGGTTCAGAATAGATTTCCTAAGGTCTAGCGATTTTTTTTTTATTTTCATTTACATTATTTTATTCCTGGGATTTAATTTTATTTTTATGTAAGATAATAATTGATTTAGTTTATATATTTTTAGTTTTTAATAAAGTATAATAGCGACTTATTGTAATAAATCATTTTATCCTTTATATTGTTTGCGGGTCCTTTGTACCCCCCCCATCTTGGCAATGCACGTAACTGAATAGAGCTTGGCAATCCTATGGTTAATGGCCCTGGGTTTGTATGACCTACTGAGACAGCGGTAATCCAGGATCTTTAAAATGAACTATCTCTCCCAGGACCCTTTATATTTACAGATCAAGTTATGCGTCACCACATGAGTCATAAATTGAACACACTTATCGTATTTCTAATTGGGCAATTATCAAAATCACGTCATTCGGGTACAGCGATAACAAAAAGTGGAAAATCCAGGACACACATAGGTGTCCGTACCGTACACCGCACTCCTCTCCCATTCAATGACGTATTTTCTGTACTGCAAGGCCCTAATCTAACGGTATTCTCGTAGGTATTATTACATCATACGGAATAATAATAGCTACTCGGTAGTGATTGGATCGTACCAGCATGTGCCATGCGTGCTATAAACCGGGTAGATACCTCACTATACGGTATCTCCTAAAAGTCCTTACTGATTGCATGACATTTGAACGTTTGCGAATCTTTTCACCGAAATTTTTAGATAGCATAAAGAGCCCCTAGAGGACTTAGATGTTCCTGAGAAATCTTGCTATACGCACATGTCTAAAAGGGGCCTGATCTCGAAAAAAAATAAAATAAAAAAAGAAGAAGACATTTAGACGTTTGCGATTCTCTTCGCCGAAAAGTTATAGATAGCATAAAGAGCCCCTATACAAGGGCGTAGCTAACATCTGGTCTAGGGGGGAAGCAGCTGAGATCTTCATGTCGGGGGGGGGGTCGATAAAGTAAATCGTTTCTGATTTAATAATAAACCTCCAGGGGTAACTGATGATTCAGTTATTGGGGAGGAGCGACCCCAGGGCCTGAGCAAGTGGTTGATGATCTCTGGATAGTTAGAAGTATCAGTAACGTCCCAGGAAGTAGTACGGTAACAGTTTAATACCACATGAACATCAACTGCGATCTCCCAATGGAGAAAAAACGATTGTAATTGAGACCTAGGAAAAACGCTACCTCCTGGGCAGCACTAGGGCACTTCTGAAGCCAACGTTAGAAGTGACAGCATGCGAGTTGGTAGTGATCGCAGGGAGACAAGAAAAATGTCTAAAAAATACATCCAGAAGGACTGTGACTGCTAGGAGTGCTTCTCAGTTAGGCACTCCAAAGCAGAAAACTTCAATCAAGTTTGCCAAAACTGTTGATACGTTAAACATACACGTAATACCTGAGTTCCTTGACATTCACACATTTACTAATCTACACAACCATACTAATCATTTACTAATCTGGTGTATTAACAGAAACAAACATCTATAACCAGGAGATTCTTTGAGTCCATTGTTATTTTGCCTAGCATTAAATCCGCTTTCCAAAATGTGCAATAGAACGAAAATAGGATACATCTTAAACAACCAAGTGAAACACACCATCCCACACCAGTTATACATGGATGACTTGAAACTATACGCGGTATCCCATGATAAACTGAAAGAACTAGTTGGAATAATGGAATACTTTTCCAGAGATATAATATGTATGTGGCTTGACAAATGCAAGGTGATAAATATCGATAAAGGAAAGTGCCAAACCGGCGAAATTCAAGTAGCAGAAGGAGGATTGATTGAGTCAATGAATGAACGAGATCTTTATAAATAACTGGGAAATCAGCAAGCTAGATGAATTGACCAAAAAAGTACGAAAGAGACTTTAACTGAGGAATACATTAATAGAATACATAGAATATGTCTATCAGAGTTAAATAGTAAGCACTCTTCAAAACCATCTTAGCTATACCTATTGTGACATACTCAAGGAACTACTACAAGGAAAATTATATTGGTTTTACAATGGAAAAATAGACGGAAAGCCGAAGAAAAAAAAAACAGATGGAAACTATACGTTTGTAACGTTTGTTAATTTTTTTTTTTTGAATTTTCCCACTAAATTTACCAAATATGGTTCAACGATGCGACAATTTTGCCACAGTTACATTTGATTGTTCACAGTGGGGCTGTTGGATTAGGGACAAAATGTGGCATTTATCGTATTTCGGTACTTGATACTTTTTTGCTTCCAAAAATCATTTTATCTAGTGTACATCTAAGTTGCCCCTTCCGTGCTGCATACTCTTTGGGATTTCTAGGGGGCAGCTGCCCCCTGCCCCCCCCCCGTTCCTACGCCCATGCCCCTATAGGACTTAGATGTTCCTAAGAAATCTTCTTATATGTACATGTCCTAAAGGGGCCTGACTTCGAAAAAAAAACATTTACTTATATCGTTTCATTAGACCCCTACGGACCCCCCATCTGGATACACCTCTGACGACACAGGAGATCGAAATGTGATAACCATTATTTAGTGGCTGACCTCGTAGGTCTGAGCACAACCCAGGATGGGTGATGTCGATGTGGGTGGCAAGTTTGAAAGTTTTCAGAAAATGGAAGGTATAAGGTATACCCCTCGTCTTAAATGATCTTATAAGTCGGCTCTTTAAAAATACGTTAAACAAAAAGAGAGAGAAAATGGACCTTTTACTTTGGACCTGATTTTGTTTTTGTTTAATTATTTTCAATATTGGAAAGCGGCAGCTGACAGAGAATCGTGGACAAGAAACGAGGGATTTTCGGACACGCTGGAATTTTTTCCCATTTGCGGCTTACAATTTACAATATCCCTCTGGACTCTTTTGTTTTTAACTTTTTATGTTTACTTGTTAGCTTTATATACATATTTTAAACCCTCCAGACAGGTTAGAAACGTTTTACGGTCATGCAATGATGAGAAATCTTGCTTGAGCACGACACTTTTTGAAAGTGATTAAAAAGGGGAAAAATATTAATAATATCAAGGGATTAAAAGTGGTGGGACTTGGGAAAAAGGGATTTTTCTGTCCAGGATTCTCTGTCATATGCCGCACTCTCAATATTGTGAATCGAAAAACTTCTGAATCGACCATGAATAATAATATCCCCCCCCCCAAAAAAAAANCCCCCCCCCCCCCAAAAGAAAAGAAGATATTTTACGTTTATAGTACGGAAAATAATAAGAAAATCCGTTTGTGCAACTCGCGTTGACCGATTTTTAAAATAAATTTTGTGGCGTTGACCGATTTTTAAAGTAAATTTTGTGACATTGACCAATTTTTCAAGTAAATTTTATGGCGTTGACCGATATTTAAAGTAAATTTCGTAGCGTTGACCGATTTTTAAAGTAAATTTCGTATGTTAGTTCTTTCAATGTATTTTGAATTAGCGGATGCGTCCCTGAATTTCAACTGGTCTGAAAGAACCCTAAGAATGACAAACCGCCATAAAACTATGACAACTGTGGGAAATGTACAGCTAATGTCAATCAACAAGACTCTCTTTTCCATGGTCAATAATTTAACTATTGTGAATAGCGGAAACACTTGACTCATGATTTGTTATTTGAAATTGGCCTCTCTTGAGTTGAATGAATCCTAAATCCTAACAAAGGATTTAGTGAGAATAATCCTCGTTATGATTGCTAAGACAAGTGCCTATAGTACTGAAATTAATAAATCAGATGGGCAGACTTATTTTGTCAAAGGAAATGTCCTATTTAATGTGTAATACAGTGTCTATTAAAACGTGTCGTCCGCAAATTTTTATTACTTCAATGTGCTTAATTTTGGAGACAGGATTTATAAAACGCGTAGTTGGTATACATACGTACGTACCTACTAAAAAAATAGAATCTTAAGTGGAAGGAAACAACTGGGCAAGTTTAATTCCTGAGGCATTTTCTACCACCTAACCCTTAGAGCCTTATTTTTATGTGGTCAAGTACTCAAATTAATGAGGAAAAAATTCTGTCTCTGCCGGGGATTGAACCCAAGCCCTTCTGTTTATTAGGCGAGCGCTTAACCACTGAGCTACGTACTAACTGATGCCTCATAACTTAAAATTTGAGCTATGAAATATGAGTGGAACAAATGGAACTGCAAGTAGGGTTACCAGATGGAAATTATCAAAAGCAGGACCTTCCGCAGGACAAATCTAATTATGGTTAAAAAAAAAAGTAGTTATTCAGGAATTTTGGGGTCCCCAGAGCTCAAACCTCGAGTTTCAGCCATTGGTGCGTGTGTTGTGAACAAAATTTCTCAGTAGGATTTGTCGTGTTCTATGCATATAATAAATATACCAAATTTCAAGTCTATGGCACCACCTACTGTTCTCTCTCCTGGCAGGATTCGTGAAAACCGTCAAAAAGGGGAAAAGACGCCATCTTTTTAGACAGGGACCACCAAAAATTGGCCGAAAATCGCCAAAAAGCTGCTGCAGTTCTTAACGGTGTGTACTCGCAATCAATGCATAAAAGTAATATGAATAGGCGCCAAATTTGAAGCTCCAGTTCTTACCGTTCGCTTTCCAGGCGAGATTAATTAAAACCGCTAAAAAGCGACAAAAACTGCCAACCGTATCTTGGATTTAAACTAAAATCTTCGTGGTCCGTTCCGGGCATAAATTTGACGTATACATATGATACAATCACGTACAATTTCAAGTCTCTAGCAATTACTTGTTTTCAGACAGACACACGGAACAACCAACGGGTGAAACTTGAGATTTGGGCTCCAGGGACCCCAAAACCTGTTTTGGCATTGAAATATTAACAACCAAAATTTCATTCCATTACAATACTTTCCATTTTATAGGATAAGGAAAGTAAAAAAAAGAAAAATAATGTACAATTGTGTTCATCACATACTGAACCTATTCTTTAAAAACAAATATGGTTTTTGGTCAGGAAGTATCCTTTCTGTAAAAGTCAAAGTACCCGTCGTGAGTGAGCATTTGGGAACAATCTGATATCTTTAAGCACTGGCGTATTTGACAACCAACAGCTACGGCCCCCTCATATTATTTCCTGTCTAAGCCCCTGTCCGTTTGTACTTCTAGAGTTGACGACAATTATAAAATGCATGCAACTAGTCAGTAGGTACTTCCTCATTCTATCCTGAGTCCTTGCGGGAAAATTGTTGGTCACTTATTTGGCATGACTTCATGAACTATTTTTACTGCGAGTGCAATTCTCCTCAATGGTAACCTTGTCCACCTCTTGAACAGATAAGATTATCAGTTTGTTGGTGAAGCACCTCACAAGAGATAAGGTCATCTGTAGAGAAGATACCTTATTGGACATCAATTGATAGTAAATCTAGATACACGTGTGGATCAACAATAGGATGAATCCTGATGGAAAAGTTAATGCTGCTGTAATAGGTGGGAATCTAAATGCACGTGTGGATTAACAATAGGATGAATCCTGATGGAAAAAATAATGGTGCTGCAATGGGTGGGAATCTACATGCACGTGTGGATGAACAATTTATGAATCCTGATGGAAAAGTTAATGCTGCTGTAATAGGTGGGAATCTAGATACAAGTGTGGATCAACAATAGGATGAATCTTGATGGAAAAGTTAATGCTGCTGTAATAGGTGGGAATCTAGATACATGTGTGGATGAACAATTTATGAATCCTGATGGAAAAGTTAATGCTACTGTAATAGGTAGGAATCTAGCTACACGTGTGGATGAACAATCGATAAATGAATCCTGGTGGAAAAAATAATGCTGCTGTAATCTATCCCCGTCATAAGCTGCATGTTTACTCAATTATAGGATATTTCCTTTAACAAAATAAGTCAGTAAATAGAATATTCCCTTTGACAAAATGAGTTAGTAAATAGGATATTTCCATTGACGAAATAAATTAGTAAATAGGATATTTTTCCTTTGACAAAATAAGTCAGTAAATAGGATATTTCCTTTGACAAAATAAGTTAGTAAATAGTATATTTCCTTTGACAAAATAAGTCGGTAAATAGGATATTTTTCCTTTGACAAAATAAGTCAGTGAACAGGACATTTCCTTTGACAAAATAAGTCACTAAATAGGATATTTCCTTTGACAAAATAAGTCAGTAAATAGGATATTTCCTTTGATAAAATAAGTGTAGTAAATAGGATATTTCCTTTGACAAAATAAGTCTGCCCATATGAAATCCTGTCTCCAAAAATTAGGCACATTGAAGTATTGAAAATTTGCGGACGACACGTTTTAATAGACACTGTATTACACATTAAATAGGATATTTCCTTTTGACAAAATCAATCTGCCCATCTGATAGATTAATTTCAGCACTATAAGCACTTGTCTTAGCAATCATAACGAGGATTATTCTCACTAAATCCTTTGTAAGGATTTAGGATTCATTCAACTGAGGAGAGGCCAATTTCAAATAACAAATCATCAGTCAAGTGTTTCCGCTATTCACAATAGTTAAATTATTGACCATGGAAAAGAGAGTCTTGTTGATTGACATTAGCTGTACATTTCCCACAGTTGTCATAGTTTTATGGCGATTTGTCATTCTTAGGGTTCTTTCAGAAATTCAGCGACGCATCCGCATATCGGAATGGAAGAACTCATATACCAAAATTTAGTTTTTTTTAAAAAAAATGGGTAAGCTCTAGGCTGTAAAAGTTTTGCATTCTTCGTACCGTAAACGTAAATTGTGTTGTTGTTTTTGGGAAAATTATTTTCCATGGCAGATTCGAATGTTTCACATTATTGAAACTAATTAACCAAAAACAAATCAGGTCTAAGGTAGGTATTTTTATCCTCTCTGGAAACTTTCCCTCCATACAAACCTCCCACATCGATATCACCTACCCAAATCGATATCACCCAGCTTGGGTAGGGATCGGACCTACGTAGTGGTCCACGAAGTAAACCCGCACAGGGCATTGCTTATACTTCTGCGATCTAACGTTCTTAAGTATCTCAAACCACGGAATTATTCAAAGGAGAGACATGCTATCTCAGGAGGAAGAAATACTAATGGTAAAGGTTAATATGAAGGACCAATCATAGCGCCCTTGAAATATTTTAGAAAGTTTATGGCGTCATAAAGTCCGGAAAGAACATGACGTGGCTGGCGTCAGAAATCGATAACGCAGATTTTCTTTTCCTCGTTAGCAGAACGAAGATAGAAGAAAAAAAAATTCAAGATTTGACCTTTTTACAAATATATCTTCGACTTTATTTTTATTATTATTTGGACTCATGCTTTCCCACTATCAAAGGTAAGGAGAAGGAGGGAAGGTTTGTATTCATGCAGAGGTTGTTCCCCCTCATAATTATATTTTCCATGGCTGTACTTAAGATTTCTTTCGGGNGGGGGGGGGGGGGGGGGGGGTCTGAAGCATTGTCAGCTAAGCCAGGTGATGTTGTTTTTGTTATTGTTGTTGTTGTTGTTGCAGTTGTTTTTGTAGTGTTGTTGCTATTGTTGATGTTGTTGCTGCTGTTGTTGTTGTCTTTGTTGTTGTTGACGATGTGGTTGCTACTGCTGTTTTTGTTGTAGCTCCTGCTGTTGTTGTTGATGATGTTGTTGCTGTTTTTGTTGTTGTTGATGTTGTTGTTGTTTTTTATAATATTATAGATCATGTGCTAAGTAGAGTATTTTCATTAAAAAAAATGATTGAAATTTCGGGGGGGGACCCCATGGAACCCCCTGGGTACGGCTTTGAATTTTCCACTCGTAGGTAAATGGATTTTCGATTATTATTTTCAATAAACCAAAAGAAGAACCCAAAAATCGATTTAAAAAAAAAAAACCTTTTCGTCTTCCGCCGAGTTGGTGTTGTTCGATTTCGATTTTTGTTTTTTCAAAAATGAGCCTTTGTAATCGTCACGAATAGGTCACATTGGGGGTCTAATTGTGCCCGAAAATTTTCATCATTGTAAGTCACATTTATTAGGGGTTCGATACTGAAACCAGGGCCTTATTTTTGAAAGGACTGACTGAGTTCTAAGTTTTAAAACCACAATTTTTCTTTTCTCAAACTGTTTGTCCTTTTGTACAACGAAGAGTGTCGAACGTTGGGTCTGATTTACCCCGTTTGATCAAAATAAAACAAGGCGTTCGAGAGTTTATGGGTACAAAAAGACAAATTTCTCGATGATAACGAATTTCTCGATGTAATAATTTCTCGATGATATCACTTGATGATGACCATTAATTACCATCGATTGGGATGATATCACTTGATGATGACCATTAATTACCATCGATTGGGATGATATCACTTGATGATGACCATTAATTACCACCCATTGCGACGATGTCACTTGGAGAAGACCATTAATTACCATCGATTGCGACGATGTCACTTGATGATGACCATTAATTACCATCGATTGCGATGATGTCACTTGATGATGACCATTAATTACCACCGATTGCGATGATGTCACTTGGTGAAGACCATTAATTACCATCGATTGCGACGATGTCACTTGATAATGACCATTAATTACCATCGATTGCGACGATGTCACTTGATGATGACCATTAATTACCATCGATTGCGATGATGTCACTTGGTGAAGACCATTAATTACCTTCGATTGCGACGATGTCCCTCGATGATGACCATTAATTACCACATCGATTGCGATGATGTCACTTGATGATGACCATTAATTATTATTCAAACCTCATTCTTTTGTTTCCCGTCATGCAATGTATTTTTCTTTACGTAACCTTTGGCATAAAACCAAATACCAGGATGGTGCACCAATAATATATCACGCGGTTCATAATCATTTTCAGGTGTGAGTCCTGGCTTGGCTGTCAATCCTTCGGACCCCCCCCTCCCCCCCCGAAAAAAAATCTTGTGTACGGCCCTGGTGATATCACGTAAACTTGAATTCATAACAATAAAAGATATAAAAGCCAATTGGCTACAGGTGAGATGATAAACATACTCCAGGTTGGATTAAAGGCTATACACGAGCTAACGCGTGATGATAAATAACAACACCAATAACACATCTAACAAGAATGTAAATGACAGCAACAACACAAATAACAAGATAATAGCAACGTCCTAAAACACCTAAATCGGGCAACGCTAAGTGGCAATAGGACCGTTCACGACCTATGGCGGACGAACGGTTTTTTTTTTCATTCATCCATTGGTCTTTAAGATCCATTGGTCATTCAAGGGTTTTACTCTCCATTCGCTGGAAACATGCAAACCAGCTACCCACATTGACCTCACAGAGCCTGGGTTCGGCCGTAAAAAAGACAGCTTCACGAGGCCGCGAACCGATGCGGTCACCCACACGGTACAACCTCGCTGGATGTTGCTTAACTTCAGTGATCTAACGGGAACTGGTGTATTCAACGTGCCATAGACGCTGGCTAATTCCACTTTTAGATACAGTAAAAATAAACCCAGGTATCATATTGACAGAGATTTTTTTTCTTCTTCTTTTCCTAAAATTCCTAGGCTACTTCCCAAAATCTTACTATTTTTTTATTATTTTTTTTCCAGGTAAATATTATACCTTTTTATTACATTTCCTATCCTATAAAAAGGACAGTATTGTAATGGACTGAAATTTTCGATGTCGACTTTTCAATGCTGAAACACGTTTTGAAATACCCAGAGCCCAAATTTTGAGTTTGAGCCATTCGTTTGTGTGTGCTTGTCTGCGCAGGGGCGTAGCGAGGGTGGAAACTGTGGGGGGGGGGGAAAATGTATGAAAATGCCGACTCACCACTGCAATTTGCCGACTGCATAAATTCATATAGGAATGAAATTAGTAAAATCTTTGTAGGTATGAATTCTCACTGAATTTTATGGATCCATCAGTCGACAAATCGCGGATACTTCCGATATTAATGTCGGATATTTTTTAAAAAAATATCCGATTTTATATCCATGAACCGAAAAATTCAAAATTTTATGGATCCATCAGTCGACAAATCGAGGATACTTCCGATATTAATGTCGGATATTTTTTAAAAAAATATCCGATTTTATCTCCATGAACCGAAAAATTCAAAATTTTATGGATCCATCAGTCGGCCAATCGAGGATACTTCCGATATTAATGTCGGATATTTTTTTAAAAAATATCCAATTTTATCTCCATGAACTGAAAAATTCAAAATTTTATGGATCCATCAGTCGACAAATCGAGGATACTTCCGATATTAATGTCGGATTTTTTTAAAAAAATATCTGATTTTATCTCCATGAACCGAAAAATTCAAAATTTTATGGATGAAGTATCCGCGATTTGCCGACTGATGGATGTTGGAGAATGNGTCACACCCACCCATACCCCCTATTCGCTACGCCCCTGTATCTGCATGTCTATTGGTCAAGATATCTCAACAATTATTAGTTGAAACTGAATTTATCCTGGGTATATTTTTTAGCTCCTTTATGGATCGAATACGCCACGATACTTAAGGTTGAAATCGAATACACCCTTTGCGGGTTTTTACCATTTTTGGCGATCTTCACAAATCCTTCCAATTAAAAAACAGCAAGTGCTTTATAGCTCTGTGAACCTCAAGCCGTGTTTTGCCATTGAAACTCGACATCGCAAATTTCAGCCCATTTCAATAATTTCTTCTTTCTCTAGCTTATTCTTTGTATTTGTAACCCCGGCACCAAATAGCATTTAGTCAGGGGCTATGCATATTTTGGGAATAAGGTATTTGTTTAATGTATTCTCGTCATCAATTCCAAAGGTCCATTACTGGAAATGATAAACCAAACTCATAACCGACTCAAGTGCATTTACATTATAATGCAATTTTTTTGCAATGAACTTTATCATTGACATTGTTTGCAAGTTGAATGCAACCAGAAGGTCAGAGGGTCCACTAACAAGTGTACAGCCTTCTTGGACCATAATTTTCATTTAATTATTGATCAGTGCAAAGTGTATTTATTAATTATAATACAGGGTGAGTCGAACACAATTCTCGTGACATCACGTCATTACAAGGCATTTTTAACAATTACTCCTATACTTACCAATTAACTCGAGATTCTGGTGTACAATGTTTGTTAGCCTCCACCCATTGTAATCTGGCTAAGAACTAACATATCAGGCAACCAGATAATCATTGGGAAGAAAGAAAG
This sequence comes from Pachypsylla venusta, assembly GCA_012654025.1. Classification (NCBI taxonomy): domain Eukaryota; kingdom Metazoa; phylum Arthropoda; class Insecta; order Hemiptera; family Aphalaridae; genus Pachypsylla; species Pachypsylla venusta. The sequence continues at coordinate 12,144,041 of CM022884.1, read as the reverse complement.
CGGGGCAAATCGAACCCAATCCGGTGATGGGGGAGATGATTTTTTCACTTAGTCTATTCTCTGTGGCTTTTCACATTATCCGCCAGTAGGCTACTCAAATTTGGCCGCCCCTACTGACTTCCACAATTCGATACCCTAGTTCACAATCACAATTTTTCAAAGAAAGAAAAACCTTTAGAACACTTGGTAGAACTATCAAATACAAGAAATGAAAATGATTATTCGATACGCGTAATTCGGATAAAGTCAATTGTTTTTTAATCATTTTCACAATTTTTCCTTTTGATTCGTGCACTTTCGTCCTCATTACACCACCTTTTTAGCGTAATCGTAATTAGTATGATCGATATGTCTGTTTCTAGATTAATTTTACAACCCAACGATTTAGTTAAGATTACATAAGAAATAATTCTTGGGTATATATCTGAGCTAATAAAAGGCCTCATCTGCTAGTAGGTACTTTAAGTTTAGTCACATATTTCATGTTGAATTGTTTGTATGGACTTAATAGCATTTTGGTATACTGCGTGTCCCAAGTCCACCTGCATATATTTTGAAGGGCTTTATATGAAGATTTGAAATTTTGCATGGTATTATATTCCAAATTAAACTACCTACCTAATAGTATGACCAATTTTTCAGAGGCGGGTCCCATGTGGCCCCCAAGGAAAGCCAATTTTTGTTTTTTAAAAACGAGCCCCCATCTTGTGATACATTTTCAGAAAGACAATAAAATTAGAAGTACTTTGCAAAAAATTTCACACGTCTAGCGTGTTTGGTTTCAGAATGGCGGCCATTTGAATTTTCCAAGACATGACTTCCAAGAGTGTCTCAAAAAAAGCGAATCATTTGCAAAGGGATATTGAATAATTGCATAGGAGACCAATGTCGAGAACCCTGTTATTAACTAGTTATAAGTTATAAACCTTCTATCAATAATATCCTGATGGGGTGCGTTCAGTAACAAGCGATTCCTCGGGGTCAAATAGATTCCGCCCCCGAAAAAAAAAATAAGTCTAAAAAAACAGGTTCCATTTGGAGTCCACCAAATTTCAAAATCGAAAAGCCCTTAACACCAGCCATAACATAACAAAATTTTACGTTTCTACAAGAAACCGCTAAAAAGATAAAAATCATTTTTAAAAAACACAATATTGGGTCCCCTAGACCCCAGGACCCCAAAACTATACAGCAAATTTCCTTCGTCCTAAACATGTATACCAAATTTCGTCAAAATCGGATGAAAATTGTGGCTTGCATCGCATAACAAACATACATACACATATACAAGTCCATTTCTGGATGTATACGGGGCAAAACTAACGTTCAAAATTTTGCCATGCGCGGATACAGGGGAGGGCACGGGGGGCACGTGCCCCCCAGTTTTTTTAAGCGGGCGGTGTTTCCCAAATTTCCTTATACCTAATCACGTAATTTTTTTTTAAAAAAAATCAAATGAATGGTGATACGCGGTATCTTTTATCCCATTGAGAGAGGGGGGACGGGCCCCTAAATAATTCCCAATCCTGAGACTAAATAGAAATACGTAAATAAAAAATCGTCAAAAATTCTGTCATCCGTCGACCGTCATGGCACTTTTTTTCGTCATCACGTTATAAAATCGCTTATCACCCTTATGAAAGGCATTTGTGGTAAGCTCTACATCAGATTTTAACAAATTAGGGATCGTACCTCGATAAACATTGCATTAAAAAGTACTGCCCAGGACTCGAACCCACGGTCTCTAGGTTACGAGTCCCTCACCCTCCCCTCCAAATTATTAGGTATATTGTGCGATTGTGCCCCCCAAAACAAGGCGACTATATCCGCGCATGATTATTGCCATTGCAGTACTACTCAATAATGCTCAGGTCTGAGTTACTCACAAATATAACCAGATCAAGTGGAAAACTCAAAAAATCCTTTTGAATATTTCGACCCATTTCTTTTTGAAAATCAGAATTCCCATCCGGGAGCTTTTCGAGTACAAACCGAGGTGATACCCACTCTGCAACGTAAACTTCAATAGAGTGCGGTCAATCTTAGACACCCCTTCATTTGCTCAATTCGGGTCTTCATCTTGCACCCTCTATACAAATGACTGTAAACGGAAACCAAACTAACCTAGACCTAGAAAATGTTGGTCAATACATTACACCTGATTCTAGCTTTGGATCAGTCGATCTGAACATGTACAGCCGTGGCAAATGTTGTCGTCTTAGACCAATTACCTTACTCATTAGAATCAAACGGCATTTTCTAGTTACTATGGTAGCTGTGAGAAGCGAGGAGGGTACCTTGCCGGGAGATATAAAGAAGATACAGACCTAAGTTTGTGGCATGGTAGAATTAAAGAAACAACGCTAACCCCAAGTATATTGGGGAAATGATGGAGAAAAAGAGGAAGAAGTTTGTTATCATAGAATTGGCTGATAAGTAAAAGAAGAAGAAGTTAGTTATCATAGAATTGTCTGATAAGTAAAAGAAGAAGTTAGTTATCATAGAATTAGCTGATAAGTTTTGAACTAAAAGAAGAAGAAGTTTGTTATCACAGAATTGAAGTTTTGAATAAAAGAAGAAGAAGAAGTTAATTATCATAGAATTGGCTGATAAGTAAAAGAAGAAGTAAGTTATCATAGAATTGGCTGATAAGTTTTGAAGTAAAAGAAGAAGAAGAAGTTTGTTATCACAGAATTGGCTGATAAGTTTTGAATAAAAGAAGAAGAAGAAGAAGAAGTTAGTTATCATAGAATTGGATGATAAGTTTTGAACTAAAAGAAGAAGGAGTTTGTTATCACAGAATTGGCTGATAAGTTTTGAATAAAAAAAGAAGAAGAAGAAATTAGTTATCATAGAATTTGCTGATAATTAAAAGAAGAAGAGGTTAGTTATCATAAAAATTGGCTGATAAGTTTTGAAGAAAAAGAAGAAGAAGAAGAAGTTTGTTATCACAGAATTGGCTGATAAATTTTGAATAAAAGAAGAAGAAGAAATTACCTAGTTACCATAGAATTTGCTGATAAGTTTCGAATTGAATTGAATATTGGTTACATTTTATTGAATAATTATTTATAAACATCTCCTGAGCTAAATCCTAACTCCTAATAGACATTCCAGCAAAAGAAGGAGAAAAAAAAGTTAGTTATCATAAAAGTACCCCATCCAATGTTTAATATACCTATCCTTAATACCTCAGTCTAATGAGCTTTTTGTGTATTAGGTTCAACTAGTCAGAGAGTTGGAGCAAACTTTTTGTCAAATCATTCTGAATGTGTTCATCCAACCGTGAGCACAAAAACCAATTATTGAGGAGGGGGATGCCAAAGATGACTGCATTAGTGGTGGTTTCCTTGTCCTCCCCACATAGTGTAAAATGTACACAATTATTGAGGAGGGGGATGCCAAAGATGACTGCATTAGTGGTGGTTTCCTTGTCCTCCCCACATAGTGTAAAATGTACACAATTATTGAGGAGGGGGATGCCAAAGATGACTGCATTAGTGGTGGTTTCCTTGTCCTCCCCACATAGTGTAAAATGTACACAATTATTGAGGAGGGGGATGCCAAAGATGACTGCATTAGTGGTGGTTTCCTTGTCCTCCCCACATAGTGTAAAATGTACACAATTATTGAGGAGGGGGATGCCAAAGATGACTGCATTAGTGGTGGTTTCCTTGTCCTCCCCACATAGTGTAAAATGTACACAATTATTGAGGAGGGGGATGCCAAAGATGACTGCATTAGTGGTGGTTTCCTTGTCCTCCCCACATAGTGTAAAATGTACACAATTATTGAGGAGGGGGATGCCAAAGATGACTGCATTAGTGGTGGTTTCCTTGTCCTCCCCACATAGTGTAAAATGTACACAATTATTGAGGAGGGGGATGCCAAAGATGACTGCATTAGTGGTGGTTTCCTTGTCCTCCCCACATAGTGTAAAATGTACACAATTATTGAGGAGGGGGATGCCAAAGATGACTGCATTAGTGGTGGTTTCCTTGTCCTCCCCACATAGTGTAAAATGTACACAATTATTGAGGAGGGGGATGCCAAAGATGACTGCATTAGTGGTGGTTTCCTTGTCCTCCCCACATAGTGTAAAATGTACACAATTATTGAGGAGGGGGATGCCAAAGATGACTGCATTAGTGGTGGTTTCCTTGTCCTCCCCACATAGTGTAAAATGTACACAATTATTGAGGAGGGGGATGCCAAAGATGACTGCATTAGTGGTGGTTTCCTTGTCCTCCCCACATAGTGTAAAATGTACACAATTATTGAGGAGGGGGATGCCAAAGATGACTGCATTAGTGGTGGTTTCCTTGTCCTCCCCACATAGTGTAAAATGTACACAATTATTGAGGAGGGGGATGCCAAAGATGACTGCATTAGTGGTGGTTTCCTTGTCCTCCCCACATAGTGTAAAATGTACACAATTATTGAGGAGGGGGATGCCAAAGATGACTGCATTAGTGGTGGTTTCCTTGTCCTCCCCACATAGTGTAAAATGTACACAATTATTGAGGAGGGGGATGCCAAAGATGACTGCATTAGTGGTGGTTTCCTTGTCCTCCCCACATAGTGTAAAATGTACACAATTATTGAGGAGGGGGATGCCAAAGATGACTGCATTAGTGGTGGTTTCCTTGTCCTCCCCACATAGTGTAAAATGTACACAATTATTGAGGAGGGGGATGCCAAAGATGACTGCATTAGTGGTGGTTTCCTTGTCCTCCCCACATAGTGTAAAATGTACACAATTATTGAGGAGGGGGATGCCAAAGATGACTGCATTAGTGGTGGTTTCCTTGTCCTCCCCACATAGTGTAAAATGTACACAATTATTGAGGAGGGGGATGCCAAAGATGACTGCATTAGTGGTGGTTTCCTTGTCCTCCCCACATAGTGTAAAATGTACACAATTATTGAGGAGGGGGATGCCAAAGATGACTGCATTAGTGGTGGTTTCCTTGTCCTCCCCACATAGTGTAAAATGTACACAATTATTGAGGAGGGGGATGCCAAAGATGACTGCATTAGTGGTGGTTTCCTTGTCCTCCCCACATAGTGTAAAATGTACACAATTATTGAGGAGGGGGNGCCAATGTCCTTAGCAAGCTTCATTCAAAATGGCTACCATGAGGACACTGGGTGGCCAATACTGCCAATGTCCTTAGCAAGCTTCATTCAAAATGGCTACCATGAGGACACTGGGTGGCCAATACTGCCAATGTCCTTAGCAAGCTTCATTCAAAATGGCTACCATGAGGACACTGGGTGGCCAATACTGCCAATGTCCTTAGCAAGCTTCATTCAAAATGGCTACCATGAGGACACTGGGTGGCCAATACTGCCAATGTCCTTAGCAAGCTTCATTCAAAATGGCTACCATGAGGACACTGGGTGGCCAATACTGCCAATGTCCTTAGCAAGCTTCATTCAAAATGGCTACCATGAGGACACTGGGTGGCCAATAGGGCCAATGTCCATAGCAAGCTTCATTAAAAATGGCTAACATGAGGACTCTGGGTGGCCAATAAGGTCACTGTCCATAGCAAGATTCATTCAAAATAGTTACCATGAGAACACTGGGTGGCCAATAGGGTCAATATCTATAGCAATCTTCATTCAAAATGGCTAACATGAGGACACTAGATGGCCAATAAGTCCAATGTCCATAGGAAGCTACATTCAAAATGGCTACCATGAGAACACTGGATGGCCAATATCCATAGCAAGCTTCATCGAAAGGCAACCATGACGATACTGGGTGACCAATAGGGCCAATATCCAAAGCAAGCTTCATTCAAAATGGCTACCATCGGGACACTGGGTGGCCAATAGTGCTAATGTTCATATCAGGATTCATCAAAAACGTAGACCAACTTTGACTCAAGGACGAGGGGTTTGGTGATGGAGGTAAAAAGCTTCAAAGCATGCTCAAAAAATCCGAAGATTTTGATGTTACATTCGGTAGATTTCGTAACTCTTTGCACTTCATTAAAACTTATGTTTGGTAATTGGTGTTATACATTGGGTTCGGTGCTATACAATTAAATACCTATATATATAATATATGTCATCATCATGGGTTAACAGCCGTGGGGCTCGTTTGCAACAACTCATAATGAATGTTGATACTTGAGAATCCTTAAGGATAAAGCAGTAGCCGCTTTCTACATGGGTAATGGAAAGGATATCGTTTCCGACCCTTCCCTTAGTCGCGTTTCACGACTGGCATGTAGTGCCTTGGAAGTATTCTTTTTGTGTCCCCCTATCTACAGGGGACAAATCTATATATTTTTTTAAGCATATATTCCGTTACATATTTCAAATAGATATAGATTGAAAAGGAAAAAATATTGTAGTGATTGTTTTTAAAAAAACCTTGTAATGCTATGATGACCACAAAATTCGTGACACCCAAAACAAAGAAACATACATTAAATTTATAAACAATAAAAAATAAGACGCCGGAGACACGTGGCAGAGTGTGCACCAGGGAGATGCTGGGTTCGAATCCTGGTCGGATCGAAAATTTTAAAAAGGTTTTTTCCGAATCTTCTGCTTGATCTGGTTGTGTTAGGGGTAACTCTTCCCTCTGAGGATAATTGAGTATTTATGGTAATAACGATAAATGATGGAACTATGAGATAATTGATAAAAAAATAACATGTAAATTTATGATGCCCACAAAATTGTGACATAACACAAAGAAATACACATTATTACAAAAAATAACTAACCTGATACACATTGTGACTTCTTTTAAGAATTATTTACAGTGGTTCAAATAAATAAATTCAGTATAAAAACACGTACCTACTTTTAAAATAAATAATATTAATAATAATTAATTAATATCTTCACAAAGGAAACACACAATTCTCATTTGATTAAATTTTTAAGCCACCTAATTAAATTTAAATCAATTAAAATAAATAAAATAGTTCTTCAAACAAAAATATTTTTATGATTTAAAAAAAAATATTAATTTTTTTTTTTTTTGAAAAAAAANTTTTTTAAAAAAAAAAAAAACCACTTGAATAATATTTATAATAAATTAATTAAATAATATTTTATGTGTACATGTCGCACATTGATTTGATATCAGTAGAATATTGCTTTATTTTGTTCTTATCTTTGTTGAAATGTCAACGCGTTACGCGCCTGTCTCTATTAGCTCTCTACTGATACTGAATGGCTCAGACTTTTATCTTATAAAAATTTTATTGAAAAACTTAGGTACCTCTACCTACCTACTTAGGTACCTGAGGTACTATATTTATAAAAATTCTGATTTCTATACCTACCTATAAAGATAAGAAAATTCCTAACAAATATGACTCCCAACAGAAATGAAAGGGTCCTTTCCATTGAAAAATTCCACCCTCCCTACAAGCGAATATTTTCTACCCTCTCTCTCTGTTTTTGGGGTAAAAATATCAATCAATAGTGGCATCATTGTTTCCAATGGTAGCTGAATCTATGAGACTGCAATTTTAAAGTACATGTTCTTAGAGGCTAATAATTGGCATAGACCCCCAAAAGACGTTGGTAAAATAACAATATTGCAGTATTACTGAGTTGATTTCTGTATTGTTTTACAGCAAAAGTTCAGGTGAACTCCGCCCGTAAGGATAAGTAAGATTATCAGACGTCCGGCCATGGCAGGACATGGCCTGATTTTATGCTTTTTGTCCTGCGTCCTGCTAGCTTTTGAATGTAATGAAAAAATGTCCTGTTTTTTTTTTTTTTAAGTTCACACAAAATTACATTTTAAGTGTCAAATCACCTGTATATACAACAACACAACTTTATACAAAATATATCCCTCTGAAATATAACTTCAGTGAGATGGATTCTGAAATCTTCCACACATTTTTAATGAAATCAGTAAACCATGAGATAAAATCCCTCCTGACAAAAGTCTACAGTTCGGAAAAGTAAGGCTATGGCCAGTAGTGGTAAGATTATGACTACTAGTTATGTCAAACTTCTGAATATACCTCCTTTTATTAACTATAAATAGACATGTCCTGGTTTTCATGTGAAAATCCAGCCTAAAAACTAATAAACAAATTCTTTGAACATTATAAATGAACATACCAAAATCGTTGGTTTGAGCTCAGCAATGATTCCAAAGACATTGTTCTTCTTTGGTGTCCTTCTCATTACGGCATCGCTGGTAATGAGAAAGTTGACGAAGCTGCCAAGTCCCCACTGTTAGCATCGCCTTTCAATTTATGTGCCCCGCTGGACTTCCGGCCAATCGTCGCTAAAATGCTTTTAAACTTGTGGTTGTGTTGAACAGGATGAGGATTGGCCACACCAGATTGACTCACAGTTATCTTTTCAAGAAATCTCCTCCTCCTATTTGTCATTGTGGTGAGCTTCTGTCTGTGCGCCATATTCTCTCCTGTCCCCTTAACAATCGCCTGAGACGATCATTCCATCCATTTGAAATTTCTCTTAGTGACGATGAGCGGGGG
>CM022884.1:12110027-12129058 GCA_012654025.1 Pachypsylla venusta | reverse complement strand
CATTCCGGAGATAACGGAGTTACTCATTTCTCATTAGAGACGTATTTTGCAATTTCCAGACTGTACCTAATATTTTAAATAATATAATCCTTATAGCTATGTATATGAGTACGTCTCGCATGTTAGGGTGGCATTCCGGAGATAACGGAGTTACTCATTTCTCATTAGAGACGTATTTTGCAATTTCCAGACTGTACCTAATATTTTAAATAATATAATCCTTATAGCTATGTATATGAGTACTTCTCGCATGTTAGGGTGACATTCCGGAGATAACGGAGTTACTCATTTCTCATTAGAGACGTATTTTGCAATTTCCAGAGTGTACCTAATATTTTAAATAATATAATCCTTATAGGTATGTATATGAGTACTTCTCGCATGTTAGGGCAGAAAGGACCATTATGAATATTTTGAAGTTGAGTTATGATTGCGACCATTATGAATATTTTGAAGTTGACTTAGAATTGGGACCATTATGAATATTTTGAAGTTGACTTAGGATTGGGACCATTATGAATATTTTGAAGTTGACTTAGGATTAAGCCATTATGAATATTTTGAAGTTGACTGAGGATTGCGACCATTATGAATATTTTGAAGTTGACTTAGAATTGGGACCATTATGAATATTTTGAAGTTGACTTAGGATTGGGACCATTATGAATATTTTGAAGTTGACTCAGGATTGGGACCATTATGAATATTTTGAAGTTGACTTAGGATTGCGACCAATATGAATATTTTGAAGTTGACTTAGAATTGGGACCATTATGAATATTTTGAAGTTGACTTAGAATTGGGACCATTATGAATATTTTGAAGTTGACTTAGGATTGCGACCATTATGAATATTTTGAAGTTGACTTAGGATTGGGACCATTATGAATATTTTGAAGTTGACTCAGGATTGGGACCATTGTGAATATTTTGAAGTTGACTCAGGATTGGGACCATTGTGAATATTTTGAAGTTACTTAGGATTAAGCCATTATGAATCATTTGAATTTGAGTTATGATTGGGACCATTATGAATATTTTGAAGTTGACTTAGGATTAGTATCATTATGAATATTTTAAAGTGAACTTAATAGGATCAGGACCATTATGAATATTTTGAAGTTGACTTAGGATTAAGCCATATTGAATAATTTGAATTTGACTTAGGATTGGGACCATTATGAATATTTTGAATTTGACTTAGGATTAGTATCATTATGAATATTTTAAAGTGAACTTAATAGGATCAGGACCATTATGAATATTTTGAAGTTGACTTAGGATTAAGCCATATTGAATAATTTGAATTTGACTTAGGATTGTGACCATTATGAATATTTTGAAGTTGACTTAGGATTAAGCCATATTGAATAATTTGAATTTGACTTAGGATTGGGACCATTATGAATATTTTGAATTTGACTTAGAATTAGGACCATTATTATTGCCAAAGCACTAGAAACTAGTTTCTTTATAAACAATTATAAATAGTGTTCTTTTAAGAGCTAAAAAATAAAACACTTATAATTAATATGTTATTCAAAGATTTAAAATTATTTTAAATACCTAAGTTTAGAAAAAAGCAGGCTTTCTGCCAGGCAAGGTGGGGACAAGATTATTCTTCTTCTTCTGAAGAATACCAGTAAGTTAAGTTTTCGGCATGTTTGAGTGATTTTTTGTCAAAGGTAAAACCAGTTTTTACTAATAATAGTTTGTTGTACAATCGAAGGAAAACCTTGTCACGTGACAACATTCCCATTTTTTTTATTGAATCTTTATATTTGTTGTAATTGTCATAACCCATATTTGGTGCTATTTCACTGAGAATTCTCTCAACCTTCTCTTTCTGAAAAAGAAAAATGAATCACAGTTTGGTATACTTATTGGCAGATTTGAGAACACCTTAATCTTCTTTCTTAAATTCGGGCCGGATGTAACGGGGTGCGGGGAGGGCACCGCCCCAGCCGTTGGCAAGGTAAAGTGTGAATATTTATACAGTAATCTTCCACTAAATAATTTCTGGCTTATATATTTTCCTCATTTTGATTTTTTAAATACAATCAGAATTATTTTATAAATTCAAATAAATATTCCAGATATTCAAATAAATATTCCACGTTACATTACAACAACGCCCCGCACTCCCTCGACAATTGTCTATCTTGTTTACACCAGCTGGCTTAAGAACAAGGTTTATTTTACATTTTACAAACAGTCCGGGGACAGTAAAAATGCCGCTACGAGGGCTCTATTCCCAGCCACTAACTACATGCCCCATCCACGCATGCGCGGGCTATGCACATCGGCCATTTCGCAATGTACGTAAAGCTCACCTCAAATTGCATAATGTTGTTCAAAAATGTTATAGTTTGTCACTTATGTATGAAACAACATTGCAGATTTAGAGCACTGATTTTCACTTTCTTGACAAAATTTTGGGGGAAAATTTTCCCCCCAAAATTTTGAATAATTAGGAGGAAGGTACCTGGGTGGTATTCCATACATCCCGAAGGTATCCCCTCCAAAAGTGCTTCACCGTCCCCCCAATATATAGCCTTAAATCCGCCCCTGCCCAAATGACACCTTTTGACCCATCAATGGACCCCAGATGGTGCTATCTCCAATGTTAAGGTTTTGTATATGGATATTGTGATACTGCTAAAATTCAGACAAATAACACTGAAATTTGAAAAAGCCCTTTAAGTGTGACATTATCATGAGGTTGAACATATTTCTAAAAATTCCAACATATTCAAACCGCCGGCACTGTCCTTGACTATGTTTGCCAATATCATTTTAATCGGACAAGTCGTTCAAGAGTTATCAATTCAAAATAGCTCGATCAACTCCAAATAGATCGTTTGATTTTTTTCAAAATTTTATCAAAATCGGTTGAGCGCTTAAGGCGCTGGAAAGTGAACGAAATTCGTCGTTATATAAACAATAGTAAATGTGATAGTTTTGACCTGAAACTATTCAGAAGCACACCCCTGATCGAAAGGATCTTTTATCCAAGAATAATAACCCTGTTCCAAAACAAAGTTTACTAAAGAAACGAAGCTTCCAGCTTTCTAAAAAGAGAAAACAAATTAATAATTGCAAAGAAAGGGTTTATATTGCGAAAAATTAGCCACAGAATTATTTTACATTGAAAATATTTATTAAGTGCGAGTGTCAACAAGGGCGGATTTAAGGCTATATCTTTGGGGGGGGGAACACTTTGGGAGGAGACACTTTGGGGGGTATGGGTTTTGAATACCCGCAGGTACAGGGGGTTCGGGGGGTCTACCCCGGAATTTTTTTCAATAATTAGGTGTCAAAAAGTGAAAAAAATTGATGAAATTTAACACAGACATTCTGTTTAACATATCATTTTCACAGGACATTTCTTACAACAGAGAAGACTGCCAAAACTAATTCCAATAATATTTTCACTGGAGAGCTGTGGTAACAGCCGAAGACTGCCAAAACTAAATCCAATAATATTTTCACTGGAGAGCTGTGGCAACAGCCGAATACTGGCAAAACTAAATCCAATAATATTTTCACTGGAGAGCTGTGGTAACAGCCGAAGACTGCCAAAACCAAATCCAATAATATTTTCACTGGAGAGCTGTGGTAACAGCCGAAGACTGCCAAAACTAATTCCAATAATACTTTCACTGGAGAGCTGTGGTAACAATCGAAGACTGCCAAAACTAATTCCAATAATATTTTCACTGAAGAGCTGTGGTAACAGCCGAAGACTGCCAAAACTAATTCCAATAATATTTTAACTGGAGAGCTGTGGTAACAGCCGAAGACTGCCAAAACTAAATCCAATAATATTTTCACTGGAGAGCTGTGGTAACAGCCGAAGACTGCCAAAACTAATTCCAATAATATTTTCACTGGAGAGCTGTGGTAACAGCCGAAGACTGCCAAAACTAATTCCAATAATATTTTCACTGGAGAGCTGTGGTAACAGCCGAAGACTGCCAAAACTAATTCCAATAATATTTTCACTGGAGAGCTGTGGTAACAGCCGAAGACTGCCAAAACTAATTCCAATAATATTTTCACTGGAGAGCTGTGGTAACAGCCGAAGACTGCCAAAACTAATTCCAATAATATTTTCACTGGAGAGCTGTGGTAACAGCCGAAGACTGCCAAAACTAATTCCAATAATATTTTCACTGGAGAGCTGTGGTAACAGCCGAAGACTGCCAAAACTAATTCCAATAATATTTTCACTGGAGAGCTGTGGTAACAGCCGAAGACTGCCAAAACTAATTCCAATAATATTTTCACTGGAGAGCTGTGGTAACAGCCGAAGACTGCCAAAACTAATTCCAATAATATTTTCACTGGAGAGCTGTGGTAACAGCCGAAGACTGCCAAAACTAAATCCAATAATATTTTCACTGGAGAGCTGTGGTAACAGCCGAAGACTGCCAAAACTAATTCCAATAATATTTTCACTGGAGAGCTGTGGTAACAGCCGAAGACTGCCAAAACTAATTCCAATTATATTTTCGCAAGAGAGTGTTTACAACAGCCGGAGACTATCAAATTGTATTGATATAATATTTTCATTAAAGACCTGCAACATGAGCCGAACGCGCCAATATTATAATAAAATAAGATAAAATTTAGTACGGTTTTCCATACCATTTATTTTGTATTAAATTTCACAATTCTTTACTTTAATTATATGTATACTATAATGAACAACTGGGCTCTCTCAGAAAATAGACGACTAGCCCATTTCCTTAAATCCGCTACTGCCTCCCACTTTACTTACAATATATTTTTGCGCTGAAAATTGATGGGTCTCATATATATTATTTATTGGATAAACATCGCTTGTTAACCTGAAATATGAATCTCTTAGAATAGGAAGTAATTCGATAGAGAGTTTAATGATCGGCTGTCCCAACCTGTTCCGCTTGGTTATTGCCCTAGTTGGTAGCAGAAGATCTTTCTTAGCTGTAATTTTCATTGCTGAACAATACGGTAATTTGATGTAGTATAGGGTGGAGATATTGGCACCGTCATATTGTCCCTGTATCATATATGGTGTACCTAATTTTCTTTTTCCATTATTGTAAACATAAATGTGTGGTATCATCCGGTAATTTGATAATCCTGAAATATATCAACAAGGTATTAGAGCTATATCTTGTGCGCTATGTCAGTGCTGGTTTGTGTCGTAAAAACATCGCTTCTGCTCTCACTGTTCCGGGGATATTAAACTCTTTCTCCGGACCGGCCAACGGAACATGACCCATGTCGCAATTGCAATGCACAGAGTAACACATTCCCATAAGCTTCGTTGGGACTAGTTTGTAACTCTAAAGTCATGGTTTGTGCTCTTAATGTTGAAGAGTGATTCAAGTTGAAAGTTTTGACGCCAGCTGCGTCATGTCGGAATTTCTTTTCTATTACGCATGGAGAAAGCAAGGAGAAGCTATTGCATTATATTTCCTAAGCCCCCTGTAGATAGGGGGACAAAAAGAAAATTTCCAAGGTACCCAAGTCCATGCTGGTCGTAGAAGGCAACTAAGGGCCGGGTCGGAAAAGATATCTTTCCTATTACCCATGCAAAAAGTAAGGCGAAGCTACCGTATGGATTCTTTAGTATCAACAACTCATGGCGAGTTGTTGCAAAACAGCCCTACGGCTGTTAACTTATGTGATGATCTCCGTTAGACAGCGTTCATGGGCATATGCTTGGAAAGCATTAAAGTCCTATTTTGACTTTCTGAATGGATGGTGAGCTGATGTGTGATATGCGTGATCTACGAGTACGTACCCCAATAACGATTATAATCAGCATTCAAGAACTCGTACTGGTGTTCCCGTACATGAATAACTTTTACGTATCCATGTACGGGATCCAACAGGGCGTAACCAATATTACCATTAAGTTCGTATTTAAATACACCTGAAACCAGAAACAAATTCAGAGTCAGTTCCATCGATATATTTTTTAATAGTTTGCTATTCTTAGAAGTGCTTCGTAGAATGATATAATTAACTTCTAAATAAATTAAAACAAAACACCAAAAACACTATTTATAATTATTTATGAAGAAACCAGATAAATATTCCATCTTCCGACTGGACTAGACTAATGATGAGTCGAATGATTCGAAACTAGTTTCTTCATAAATAATTATAAATAGTGTTTTCGCTAAATGTTTTGTTTTAATTTATTGAAAGTTAATAATTTTTTAACACTTATAATTACCATGTTATTCAAAGATTTAACAATGATATCAGGATAAATTGTCGTAGAAGATAAAGTGACGAATGTCTCAGTTCTTAATAGAAAAGCATAGGCGGGGCACATGAAAGAACCAAGAATGTTATAGAAAGCTTAGGTTCACCAGACATTCCAGTAAACAGAGATGTAAAGGGAGCACGGAGAATAGGCAGACCTAGAAATTTGAAGATTGTAATGTCAAGTTGGGGTACAACATTAGTTTGCCCCACGTAATAGCTCACACGAATACGAGAGACTTCATGGGAAACTTCATTTGAAGTTTGTAATGTCAAGTTGGGGTACAAGATTAGTTTGCCCCAACGTTATAGCTCACACGAATACGAGAGACTTCATGGGAAAATTCATTTGAGGATTGTAGTGTCAAGTTGGGGTACAACATTATTTTGCCCCTCCCACAGTGATATCTCACACGAATACGTTGGAGTTGGTAAACTAAGTTGTTCATGGACGTAGACCCAACCATCGTGAGGACATTTAGTGTCTTGCTGGTAGTAATGGAAGTTTTTCATGGACGTAGACCCAACCATTGTGAGGATATTTGGTGTCTTGCAGGTTGTAATGGTTTTTGATTGAAGATGGTAAACTCTAAGTATTTTGTGGACGCAGACCCAACCATCGTGAGGACATTTAGTGTCTTGCTGGTGATAATGGTCTTTGGTTGGAGTTGGTGAATTACAAGTTGTTCATGGACGTAGACCCAACCATCGTGAGGACATTTAATATCTTGCGGTTTGTAATGGCCTTTGGTTGAAGATGGTAAACTCCAGTTTTTCATGGACGTAGACCCAACCATCGTGAGGAAATTTGTTGTCTTGCTGTTATTGAATGGTCTTTGGATGGAGTAGGGCTAATTAGATCAAAAATCAATCTATGTCACCTTTAATTTGTTGATTGATGACGGTCAATATTACTTACCCACTATTTCGTTATGAATAAATGTTTCCAAATCTATGTCACCTTTAATTTGTTGATTGATGACGGTCCTATGTTTACAATATTACTTACCCACTATTTCGTTATGAATAAATGTATCCAAATCTATGTCACCTTTAATTTGTTGATTGATGATTGTCCTATGTTTACAATATTACTTACCCACTATTTCGTTATGAACAAATGTTTCCGAATCTATGTCATCTTTAATTCGTTGATTGATAACATAACCATTGTTTGCACCACGGAACGCCGTTGCTATATAGACATGGGGTTTAAATTGTTCATAATTTTTGAGAATTAAATCCAGCACTTGGTAAACTACGCCCACACTTCCAGTATCCGAATGAAAATTAGGACTATAAGAATCAAAAGTTTCTTCAAAAAAGGCATATGGCTTTTCGAAAAAATGTGTACTATATTTTTTTACATTATCTTGAAAATTTCTATATAGCCTAAAAAGAATATGATAATAACGAGTCAGATAAAATACTGTATCTTCTCTTGCCCATTTATAGTTAAGTAGAAGAAGGACATCATTCGCGGAATTAGGGCAATACGTTGTAATACCGGGTTATATGCAAAACCTTTGAAAACATACAAAAACAAGAATATATTTCATTCTGATCATCCAAATTTCAGAGAGGCAGAAGTTAATATTTGAGGTGTTTAAAGTTTTAAGGTGTTGTTTTTAAAAATAATTTTGACAACTTGGAGTAAAGGTATGTTGAAGTTTTTTTATACTAAAATGTGTAGTTTTATTGTAATATTTTTCTAACCCATCCGTTTATTTTTAATCTTTTTTGATTTTAAATAATTAATTATTTTTTTTTTTAAAAAAATGCCCTAATTCGGAATGTTTTGGGTCACCATAATATATACGGAATAGAGTTTTGAATTAGGAACTATTTCGAATTAGGAAACCTTTTGATTTGTGTGTCTTGTAAAATATTTCCCCTATTGTTTTTGTTTCAGATGCCGCCAAAGAGGAAGCCATTTCATGTGAGGCCCTCACGAGGAATGACAAAGAACAGGCAATACAAAAGAAAAATATGGAGAAAGCGATCATTGCTGTTAGCAAAGTGTTTGGTGTTCCCAGAATAACATTGTTCAGACTGTCAAAGAACAGGCAATACAAAAGAAAAATATGGAGAAAGCGATCATTGCTGTTAGCAAAGTGTTTAGTGTTCCCAGAATATCATTGTTCAGACTGTCAAAGAACAGGCAATACAAAAGGAAAATATGGAGAAAGCGATCAATGCTGTTAGCAAAGTGTTTGGTGTTCTTAGAATAACATTGTTCAGACTGTCAAAGAACAGGCAATACAAAAGAAAAATATGGAGAAAGCGATGAATGCTGTTTGCAAAGTGTTTGGTGTTCCCAGAACAACATTGTTCAAACTGTCAAAGAACAGGCAATACAAAAGGAAAATATGGAGAAAGCGATCAATGCTGTTAGCAAAGTGTTTGGTGTTCTTAGAATAACATTGTTCAGACTGTCAAAGAACAGGCAATACAAAAGAAAACTATGGAGAAAGCGATCAATGCTGTTTGCAAAGTGTTTGGTGTTCCCAGAACAACATTGTTCGGACTGTCAAAGAACAGGCAATACAAAAAGAAAATATGGAGAAAGCGATCAATGCTGTTAGCAAAGTGTTTGGTGTTCCCAGAACAACATTGTTCAGATTGTCAATTCCCAAGTATGGTGATGTCCGTACAGCTTCCTCAACTAAAATTGGAAGGCCCCAAGTACTAGGTGCTCAGTCAGATAAACAGTTGGTCGAGTATTGCCTGAAGATATTATGCGTGTTCTTTGGTCTAACCAGAGGGGACCTCAAGAGAATGGCTATCAAGAACAATTTGCAATTATAAAATACCCATATATAACACGCACAATTTTGAGGGTGTTTTTTTGCATGATATGTCAAGTCTAGAATTAGATACACCTCCAAAACAACTCCATACCTCCCCTAATTTGGACACTTGAGCTATTTGGTATGCATACCTCCAAAACAGCTCACTCCATACCTCCCCTAATTTGTACGCTTGAGCTATTTGGTATGCATAATACCTCCAAAACAGCTTACTCCATACCTCACCTAATGTGTACACGTGAGCTATTTGATATGCATACCTCCAAAACAGCTTACCCCATACCTCCCCTAATTTGTACACTTGAGCTTTTTGGTATGCATAACTCCGAAACAGCTTACTCCGTACCTCACCTAATATTTACACTTGAGCTATGCATCCAAACAGTTTACTCCATAACTCCCTACATAATGCCTAACCTCCTAAAACCGCCAATAAATACAAGCCAGTAATACTTATATGCATTTAGTCTGTATTTAAGGATTTATAAGTTTTCTAATATAGACCCCTGGTCCACGCCGATAGTTTTGAGGGGTCTATTCCCATATTTTGAAGGGTCTATTCCAATTATATTCCCATATTTTGGTGTATGATTTTCAATAATAAATCTCTGGTATCGTCACGAGAAAAAAAAAATACTCCACCCTTAAAATTTGATATTTTTCCCTATCTTTCTGACCAAAAAATTCCTGACAAACACACAAACATTGATAAGTGTGTCTCTAAATTATTGTGGAACGACAGGGTGGAATTTAATTTGTCCCATATTAAATATGTCTACATTCTACATGTCATCGGGCACCGTCAACAAGATAGTTACACCTTCTGCAAAATTACTTGCAGAATGCTTATTTTTTCAAATCCAATTATTACTTGATAAGTTCCATAGTGAAAATAGGTCACACTTGAGATTGTGAGATGTTACTTGAGGGTGACATACTCACCGGCCGAGTCCATCTGAGCTGATGTCGTAGAATAATGCAGAAAACAGCTATGTAATATTATTATATTCAATCTGTCGAATGCAAAGATTTCCATACCTTCATTTGTACACTAGCGCTATTTGGTAATCTAAACAGTTGGTGTGCATAGGCTGAACACTTTATAATCTAATGTTGCTGCCTCTAGAGCCTATGATCTTACCTTGACAAATCGTTAAAGGTATTAAACGGTTCATGAGATACGACAAAGCTTAGAATTTGTTCAAAATTTTCAAATATTTTGATCAAACTAGTTTCATTATCTATGTGCGCCGGTAGTATTTCTTTACCAAATACAGGGATTTTAAACACGGGATTTGATCCCGGAGGTGTTCTTCTGAACTTATGAGGCGTCCAACATGTAGAACCACTGTATTTGCAATTAAATAGCACAGTTGAAGAATGACCTGCAAAATAATGAACACCAAACTTGACTGAATCATGTGACTGAAGCACAGGGTTACATACGTTTACCACATATTCTTTGGACTATTTAAGGGTGGGTCAACCCTAAAACAAAAGTTGTGAAATGCTTCCTAAAGGAGAATTATGACCTTTGAGTTTCAAAAAATATTGAACACCAATATTGACTGAATCATGTAACTGAAGCACAGGGTTACATACGTTTACCACATATTCTATGGATTATTTAAGGGTGGGTCAACCCTATAACAAAAGTTGTGAAATGCTTCCTAAAGGAGAATTATGACCTTTGAGTTTCAAAAAATATTGAACATCAATATTGACTGAATCATGTAACTGAAGCACAGGGTTACATACGTTTACCACATATTCTATGGATTATTTAAGGGTGGGTCAACCCTATAACAAAAGTTGTGAAATGCTTCCTAAAGGAGAATTATGACCTTTGAGTTTCAAAAAATATTGAACACCAATATTGACTGAATCATGTAACTGAAGCACAGGGTTACATACGTTTACCACATATTCTATGGATTATTTAAGGGTGGGTCAACCCTATAACAAAAGTTGTGAAATGCTTCCTAAAGGAGAATTATGACCTTTGAGTTTCAAAAAATATTGAACACCAATATTGACTGAATCATGTAACTGAAGCACAGGGTTACATACGTTTACCACATATTCTATGGATTATTTAAGGGTGGGTCAACCCTATAACAAAAGTTGTGAAATGCTTCCTAAAGGAGAATTATGACCTTTGAGTTTCAAAAAATATTGAACACCAATATTGACTGAATCATGTAACTGAAGCACAGGGTTACATACGTTTACCACATATTCTATGGATTATTTAAGGGTGGGTCAACCCTATAACAAAAGTTGTGAAATGCTTCCTAAAGGAGAATTATGACCTTTGAGTTTCAAAAAATATTGAACACCAATATTGACTGAATCATGTAACTGAAGCACAGGGTTACATACGTTTACCACATATTCTATGGATTATTTAAGGGTGGGTCAACCCTATAACAAAAGTTGTGAAATGCTTCCTAAAGGAGAATTATGACCTTTGAGTTTCAAAAAATATTGAACACCAATATTGACTGAATCATGTAACTGAAGCACAGGGTTACATACGTTTACCACATATTCTATGGATTATTTAAGGGTGGGTCAACCCTATAACAAAAGTTGTGAAATGCTTCCTAAAGGAGAATTATGACCTTTGAGTTTCAAAAAATATTGAACACCAATATTGACTGAATCATGTAACTGAAGCACAGGGTTACATACGTTTACCACATATTCTATGGATTATTTAAGGGTGGGTCAACCCTATAACAAAAGTTGTGAAATGCTTCCTAAAGGAGAATTATGACCTTTGAGTTTCAAAAAATATTGAACACCAATATTGACTGAATCATGTAACTGAAGCACAGGGTTACATACGTTTACCACATATTCTATGGATTATTTAAGGGTGGGTCAACCCTATAACAAAAGTTGTGAAATGCTTCCTAAAGGAGAATTATGNGACATGGTTGAATTGAGTCCATAGAATATGTGGTAAACGTGTCCCTATATATAAGCGAAGAGAAACATTATATTTTTGAAAATAATTTCAATAATTATTCCAGGAGACACCGAACGTGAGGTTGTGACATGGTTGAATTGAGTCCATAGAATATGTGGTAAACGTGTCCCTATATATAAGCGAAGAGAAACATTATATTTTTGAAAATAATTTCAATCATTATTCCAGGAGACACCGAACGTGAGGTTGTGACATGGTTGAATTGAGTCCATAGAATATGTGGTAAACGTGTCCCTGTATATAAGCGAAGAGAAACATTATATTTTTGAAAATAATTTCAATCATTATTCCAGGAGACACCGAACGTGAGGTTGTGGCATGGTAGAATTGAGTCCATAGAATATGTGGTAAACGTGTCCCTGTATATAAGCGAAGAGAAGCATTATAGGTATTTTTGAAAATAATTTCAATCATTATTCCAGGAGACACCGAACGTAAGATTGTGACATGGTTGAATTGAGTCCATAGAATATGTAGTAAACGTGTCCCTGTATATAAGCGAAGAGAAACATTATGTTTTTGAAAATAATTTCAATAATTATTCCAGGAGACACCGAACGTGAGGTTGTGGCATGGTAGAATTGAGTCCATAGAATATGTGGTAAACGTGTCCCTGTAAGCAAAACCATCTTTCAATATTGTAACAAGCGAGTATTCCAATTTCCAATTATCCCCGAAGTAGGCTAGAATTAGAAAACTCAGAGCACAAGTGTTTAGTAAACTAAATCTTGACAGTTTTGATATATGGGGGAATAGGGTGGCCCTTAGCTATAGGGGCGGAAAAAAAATATGGAAATGTTAATGTTTACTCCCCCTAGAATGGTTCTAAATAAATTTAAAAAAAATATCTGTAAAGTTTCAGCTCGATCGGATAACGTTAACACGTGCCGCCACGGCCTTTAAGTTAGAGTATGCAATCTGAAGGGGCATTATACGTTTTTCCTGGCATTTTCTTCATTTTCTCGAGAACTATACTACCTAGAGTAAAAATTTAAAAACTGACGTACTTCTAAGAGTATTGTCTTTCATTTTTCTTCTATTTATTTTCTTGTTAGACGTACTTTTTATACAGAAATTAACAGAAATGTGCATGTAAAGTAACTTTTTTGAAGTTTTGCTATTGAACAGTGTCATAACTGACTCAAATGTGTAAATAAAGCTGAAAATTTAACTTACTCAAGTGCTTAAAATCAAAACAAGTAGATTTACGTATAATATAATGAATACTTAGATCAATTTTGGCACAATAGTTATAGTACATGTGTGTAAGCATTCATGAGGGTTCCTTTCTTACTACTATCCGGATACTTGGTCCTGTAGTCAGTCCTTAACTACTTGAATTTTGAATTGTCTCTGGCGTTCATCTTTAATAAGTTTATTATTGTACTGTTCAATTAGTTTCTATTACTGGCTTCCCATAATCATAATATGTAAAGATACCGAACAAATACTCACTATACCGATACCGACTGCCTGATTCAACAGGGAAAAGTCAAGTGCAGGCAGTCTATCAGGCTTTACTGGAGTGCGATCTATTACACAAAGTAGAAGCCTTCTGTTACGACTCAACAGCTTCCGATTTGGTGAATTTATAGGTGCCACGTCCCTTTTGGAAGGTATGATAGGAAGAGACATTTTATACTCGCCTTGTCGGAATCATATCTTTGAAGTTGTTTTAAAGGGAGTGTTTGATTGCAAAATGTCAAAATCACCAAATGTCACATTGTTTCAAGACTTGTTGTATGGGCCCCGGCATTCGAAAACTTACAGGTGTGTTTAGGTTACCTCCTACAAAAAGAATGCTCAGTTGGAGCCACTCTCTATAATCGTCTCTGGGTTGGTTTTCTTGAAGTAGTTTTTCACTAAATTCGATTATATTATCACTGTCTACTATTTTTATAGTATCTTTATCAGCGAATGAGAATTTTTTCTTATCAAGATGAAGCCATCTTTTCTGGAAGTCTTGAAAAAATGTGACATTTGGTGATGATGATTTTGGCATTTTGCAATCAAACACGTCCTTTAAAACAACTTCTAAGATATGATGCCGACAAGGCAAGTATAAAATGCCTCTTCCTAAATTTGCCCAAATTGGAAGCTGCTGTGTCTAGTGATGGACTCGAGACGAGACAGGCCCTGTCTCGCCTCTTCTCGTGTTTTTTTTTCAGACGAGACAAAATCCTTGCCCCGTCTCGTCTCGCCGTCCATCACTAGTTGTGTCGCAACAGAAGGCTTATACTTTGTATAATAGATCCCACTCCAGTAAAGCCTGACAGACAAACTGCGCTTGACTTTTTCCTGTTGAAGCAGGCAGAGTCGGTATCGGTATAGTGAGTATATCGGTATAGTTTGGTATCTTTAGATGTTATAATTATGCGTAAGCCAGTAAAAGAAACTAATTGAAGAGTACAATAATAAACTTACTTAAGATGAACACCAGAGACAATTTAACATTCAAGTAGTTAAGGACTACAGGACCAAGTATCCGGATAGTAAGAAAGGAATACTCATGAAAGCTTACAATCAAGTACTATAACTATTGTGCCGAAATTGAACTAAGTATTCATATAATATACGTAAATCTACTGGTTTTGATTTTAAGCACTTGATTTAAGTTAAATTTTCAGCTTTATTTACACATTTGAGTCAGTTATGACACTGTTCAATAGCAAAACTTCAAAAAAGTTACTTTTCATGCACATTTCTGTATAAAAAGTACGTCTAAGAAGAAAATAATTATAGGAAAAATGAAAGACAATACTCTTAGAAGTACGTCAGTTTTTAAATTTTTACTCTAGGTATTATAGTTCTCGAGAAAATGCCTGGAAAAATGTATAATGCCCCTTCAGATTGCATACTCTTAACTTAAAGGCCGTGGCGGCATGTGTTAACGTTATCCGATTGAGCTGAAACTTTACAGATATTTTTTTTTATTTATTTAGAACCACTCTAGGGGGAGTAAACGATATATTTTTGACTTTCATTTTTAAGGGCCACCGTAATGGGGGAAGGATGCCGAGTGAACAATCTAGTATGTCCGATGAGAATACAGCGCAAATGTACTTCATATTGTTGAAACAGCAATCATGAGCCAAAGAATATAATTGCTGTGAGACTATATGGGCTTCTTCTGGTTTGCATTGCTGTATTGAAGATCTTAGGCCAAACACTTTTAAGTGCTTAGTTTGCTCTGGTACGTAGCAGTGCCGGCTGCTCCTTAAGGGCAAAAGGGCACAGCCCCCCAAAAAATTACAGAAAATAAAGCAAAAAAATATTTAATTTTATATCTACAAAAGTATTATTCTTTCCCCAAAAAGGGAAAACACTTGAAAAAATCAAAAAATATATCCTTTATTTTTTATAACTTGCGAGTTGCTTAAAATATCTGCTGTTCACTTGCAAAAAATATCGTATGTTCACCATGTCTCACAGTCAGTATATAATATAACGGGCGTAATGCTTATAGCTCCAAAATTCTAGAAAATTTCTTTTGTAATTTCGGATTTTTTCCCGCTAATTTCAAAATAAGAGAGGAATTATCCATCCCATTTACATAGAAATTTGGCCTGCTCATAAACCATGGGTTCTCAAAATGTATTATAATATTCCATTTTTTCGCGATGTGAGGGGAATTTTTTTCTCTCCTCTCAAACAGGGGTACGTTTCTCTTGAAAGAAAAAAATCGATGTTGCCAAACGTTTCGGAGAAACCCACAGAAGTAATAGAGCATAGAGGGAGAAATGCAAATTTATAAAAAAAATATTCATCGAACCCACGACTTGCTTAGGGCTCCAAATTAGGCTGGAATTCAAATTAATTAATTCATTCAAACAATTTTCATGGTAGGTAGATAGATAATGCATTATCTTTAATTTTATGTTTATATTAAATATTTTTGCGACTCAAATAATATTTGATCTAACATCACAAAACACTATTTAAAATATGGTAACGGCAAAATTCAAAAAATTTATAAACAGAGTTTGCTTGCTTTTGTTGATTAATAATTTATCTATTATTGTTTTTTATTTTATAGAAAATCATTTTTTTGCAACCAATTTCGACATTTTTCCTATTTGAAAATAACCCTAATTAAATAAAAAGTGTTTATTAATTTAAATTCTTTTGCAAAATAAGTGTTTTCTCAATAAAATAAATTAATAAACATCGCCTTCAGTGTGGTATTAGATTTTGACCTCGACTTGTATTGATGTTTGTGATTAGATCAGCCTTATGAGGACAATTAGTTATTCCATATCTTTAAATTAAATATAAAATTTTTTTAAAGTTTAATTTAACAATGTTTCCTTTACAATAAATTATATAGGTAATTATTTAGATCGTGTCTCAATAAATACCTAACCTTTTAACATGCAAATTCCAAATCCTTTCATTGGAATAGGAATTACATGGAAACCAAATCTATATATGACTCAAATTTTGATATATTAGTTAGGTAAGCCAAAAAATCAACTACTATTGCATTTTTAGCAATGGCGGGGGGGGCATGTAGCCCCCCAGAGTAAATATTCACGGGCCGCCACTGGTACGTAGAACCAACCATGTGAGGACAAATAGTTACTTACAGTTATTAATTAGAATTGAGAGATAGAAGATTACACAGAAAATACTGCCAACCAACAAAGCCATGACTATTTTCTTTAAAGATTTTTGGTTTATGATTACAATATTGAAACTTAGTTTGAATCGTCACTAAAAAAAAAAAAAAAAAAAAAAAAAAAAAAAANAAAAAAAAAAAAAAAAAAAAAAAAAAAAAAAAAAAAAAAAAAAAAAATACCCTCTACATAACTTGATATTTTGCGTTTCAAAGTACGTAGAGTCCAAAAATGGATTAAAACAAATCCGTTTGCACGCCGTTTTGTGCACTTTTGGTATATAGGTCCCATTTGCCTCGAAACTTTTGGTCACCGTCAATCACATATACAAGGTGTATCAAAAGGTTATGCAAAAACAGAAACCACATATGGTAGAGTTCAAATANATAGCATCTAGGTATATTGCGTGTCCCAAAAGTCCGAGACCACCTGAATAGGTATCTCTTGAATGGCCTTAATGTGGAGTTTTTAAATTTTGCATGGTAGTATATCGCAAATTAAAACACCTGAAGGTGTCACCAATTTTTTAGGGGCGGGTCCCTTGTGGCCCCAGGGGGACCCCCCTTTTGTTTTTTAAATACGAACACCAATCTTGTGATACATTTTCAGAAAGAATAAAATTAGAATTTCTTTGCAAAAAATGACACGCCTGGAGTGTTTGTATTGAAAGTGGCGGTCATTTGAAATTTCCCAGACATGATTTCCAAGAGTGTCTAAAACAAGGCGAATTATTTGCAATGGGATATTGAATAATTGCATAATAGGATACCAATGTCGAGGAACCTGTTTTTTCTGGACATATTTTTTTTTTTTTTTTTCGGGGGCGGAATCTATGTGATCCCGAGGAGTCACTAGTTACTGAACGCTAGACGTGTGAAATTTTTTGCAAAATACTGCTAATTTTATTATCTCTCTGAGAATGTATCACAAGATGGGGGTTCGTATTTAAAAAACAAAAGTTGGACCCCCTGGTTGCCATATGGCCCAATTACACCACCTGATGTTCACACCATCAGGTGGTGTAATTGGGTATATAATATCATGCACAATTTCAAAACTCCACATGAAGCCGTTCAAAAGATTTTCAGGTGGTCTCGGACTTTTGGGACACAGCATAATCAGCAAAATGCGTGACTGACTCTCATTATAAGAAAAAAATTCTCAGTGCTTGCCGGTAAACAACTAACAGATATCGCACACAAAAATATGCGAGTTCAAACTAGCTGCCTTCTAGAACGCATTTTTTTTTTTTTTTTTTTTAATTTGGCTTAACGTCTCTTTAACATCTATTGGTCATTCAAGACGGGGGTTTTACCCTATTTTTGCTTTGAAACTTGCTAACCAGGTACCCATATTGAACTCACCCAGCCTGGGATACCCCAAAATAAACAGCATCACAAGGGCGCGAACCCACGTGGACACCCATATGGTACAACATCGTTGGACGCTGCTTAACTTCAGTGATCTAACGGGAACTGGTGTATTCAACGTGGTATGATCGTTGGCGGAATGTATTTTTACTTGACTTGCTATTTAGAAAAATGATGAAATCAACAACTTTAGTAGGTACTTGTTTTACTTTTTTGGTGTCCCCCCCGGGGGGGTTGCAGGGACCCCAAAATTTTCAAAATCAAAAAGCCCTTAACACCAGCCATAACATATCAATATCTTACGTTTCTACAACAAACCAATAAAAAGATAAAGATCATTTTCAAAAAACAAAATATTGGAATCCCCCCCCCGGAGGGGGCAAGGACCCCAAAATTTTCAAAATCGAAAAGCCCTTGACAACAGCCATAACATACCATATTTTACGTTTCTACAACAAACACAAAAACTATACCGCAAATTTCCTTCATGTCCTAAATATGTACACCAATTTCGTGAAATTGGGATGAAAATTGTAGCTTGTATCACGTAACAAACATACATGCACATTACACATATATACAAGTGAATTTCGGATTGTATACCGGGGTCAAAATTGGAGTTCACTAAGGTTCACAATTAATGGCTTGGTAGATGCCGTTTTCCATTTATTTTCAAGATTTTCGAGAAGTCTCTGTATATTGCAGGGCTGCCCATGGTCGTAGGAAGGGGGGCAGCTGCCCCCNTACCTTGTGGCATCATACATACTTTCACATATATAATTTCACACTTCACACATATATATTTCACATACTTTCACATCATACATACTTTCATATAATTTCAAGTACTAAGGGCGCTCGTAGACCGCCACATACTTACCTTGAGGCATCATACATACTTTCACATATATAATTTCACACTTCACACATATATATTTCACATACTTTCACATCATACATACTTTCACATAATTTC
>CM022884.1:12094612-12108591 GCA_012654025.1 Pachypsylla venusta | reverse complement strand
CCCCCCCCCCGACATGAAAATCTCAGCTGCCCCCCCCTAGGCCAGATGCTGTCTACGCCCTTGGGGCTACCCAACCCGTCGATCGCGGGGTGATTTTGGGTCGATCGCGCCCAGAGAGATGAGATGACGCTCTAAAAGTTTAAAAGCATACAATTTTTTTTTTTTTTTTGTAGCAATATAAAGTACAAAATAATTGTGAACGAGGTATCTCACACAACTTTAAATCTCCTTGAGAACTCATGAGAATTAGAAGGAGAAAATAGAAATGAGGAAAAAATAAAATTGTTCACTGGTAGTGGAACAGGTATCTGGTCAGATCAGAGAAAGCAAATTTTTGGAATCTGCTCTGCAGAAATAAGTATCCAAGCCCTATGAAGAAGTATTGAAATGTTACGTTAATTCTTTGACTCAACCTACCAGTGTGAATCCGCTTCTTCTGACATGAAGATGATCAAACATAAAAATCGATCAAGTTTAACCAAGAAACACACCGAGCAATGCCTGAGCCTAGCATTTACGTCCTACTCACCAAACTTCAACAAATATGTAAATGACATGCAAAGTCAAACCTCTCATTAGATAACTTATTTTTTTGGTGTATATAACAAATCCAGTTGACACGCACCACTAATCACCACTTGAATATTGAACATAAGTCTTATGATATACTATTGAACGTAAACCTATCTTTTTTGTTAATGGGAATAGATGCTCAATGAGAAATATTGAACATAAGTCTTATGGTATACTATTGAACGCAAACCTATCAGTAAACTTTATGTTAATGGGAATAGATTTATCATAAGTGAGCGCCCAGGCGACAAAAAGCCAAGTGCCTATCAATAAACTCTTTGTTAATGGCAATATATTCTTAATCATTGAGCGCCCAGGCTTTTATTTTTAGTCATACCAGCATATAGCTTTAGTAAGGTAACACCATGAAGATCACCATGCAGAAAGAAAAAGATTTTTTTTTTAATAAATCTGGACAAAATTGATTAAAATTTGTAGGCAAATATTTTTCTGAGAATTTTAATTTTTAGTACATTAGGTGAGAATTATTTTTTGTTTTTTGTACATTTTTAATTTGTGTTTTTTTTTTGTTTTTTTTTTTTGTGATTTGAGAATATAATAAAAGCCTTTTTCATTAAAAAAAAAAAGTTTATCTAAGAATTATTTTTTTCATTTTTAGTATTAGGAATTTTATTGAATGAATCGGCCGTACTTCCGCCGGTTGTAGGGTTCTGATAATTTTACTGTGGTTCCAGTCTTTGGTTTGAGGGGATCCCCATTCCCATCAATTGCACTATATCTCTTACCGTTTCTAATAGTATTCTATGATTTCTTATTACAAATCGGAGAATCGGCCGTACTTCAACCGGTTGTAGAGTTCTGATTATATTACTGGGGTCCCAGTCTTTGGGTTGGGGGGAGGGGGTAAATTTTATTTTGTCCAATCCCGGATTCTAATCTGTAACCTTGGAAGACATTGACCAAAATTCGGAAAATTTCTGGAATTTTTTTAAAAATCGACCAGAAAAGTGGCCGTAACTAAATGACCCCAACCAAAACCAAACCACATTCAATTGTCATCGAAGAACTACCACTGTGCCAAATTTCAGCTCAATCGGACAATAGGAATTGGGTTAAATTTAATTTCAAAGATTTAACCACAAACATACATAGTAAGTCAAATAAAAGCCTTTAATAATAATTAATAATAAAAAAAAATTTCATGTTCATTCTCATTGTGTCCAAAGTGTGTGTGTGTGTGGGGGGGGGTCGATCGCGGCGATTATCTGAGACTTTATAGTAGATCTTCTTCTGTAAAGGTTGGGCACCCCTTGTATATTGCTATCGACGGAGCTGTAGATTATCATCGAACTTTCAGAATAGAGAGCAGATGGACTACGTTATCGGCAGGGACGTAGATCATTCTTTATGGCGACCTTTGAAAAAATCGATCTTACTCCACAAACTCTTTTTGGTTTCAGATAGATAAAACAAAAATTGGTGTGGAACAAGTAGTTATTAACGTTGTTGATTTCATCGTTTTTCTAAATAGCAAGTCAAGGAAAAATACATTCCCGTTAGATCACTGAAGTTAAGCAGCGTCCAGCGAGGTTGTACCATATGTGTGTCCACCTGGGTTCGCGCCCTTGTGATGCTGTTTTTTTCCGGCGCAACCCAGGCTGGGTGAGGTCAATATGGTTAGCTAGTTTGTAAGTTTCCCAGCGAATGAAGGGTAAAATCGCCGTCTTGAATGACCAATAAATGTTAGAGACGTTAAGCCAAATTAAAAAAAAAATGCGTTCTAGAAGCCAGCTAGTTTGAACTAACATATTTTTGTGTGCGATATCTGTTAGTAGTTTACCGGCAAGCACTGAGAAATATTTTTCTCATAATGAGAGTCAATCACGCATTTTGCTGATTATACTGTGTATCCCAAAAGTCCGAGACTACCTGAATATCTTTTGAACGGCTTCGTGTGGAGTTTTGAAATTGTGCAATGTATTATTTGTAATTTGTATTAATTTTTATTAATGTTCGAAATAAAATAAAAAAATAGTTTGTTTATAAAAAAAAAAAATTATATGCCCAAGTACATACACCACCTGATGGTGTGACCATAAGGTGGTGTAATTGGGGGGGGAGGCGGTTCCCATGTGGCAACCAGGGAGTCCAACTTTTGTTTTTTAAATACGAACCCTCATCTTGTGATACATTTTCAGAAAGAGAATAAAATTAGAAGTAAAAATTTCACACGTCTAGCGTTTTGTAACAAGTGGCTCCTCGGGGTCACATAGATTCCGCCCCTGAAAAAAATATGTCTAAAAAAAAAAAAAAACAATTATTCAATATCCCATTGCAAATGTTTTAGACACTCTTGGAAATCATGTCTAGGAAATTTCAAATGACCGCCACTTTCAATGCAAACACGCTAGCGTGTTTGTATTGAAAGTGGCTTGTCATTTTTTGCAAAGTAATTCTAATCCCACAAAAAACATAAATGTGAAAAATAAGGCCAAGTTCCAATAAAAATTGGTGACACCTTCGGGTGTTTTAATTTGGGATATAATACCATGGAAAATTTTAAAACTCCACATAAGGCCATTCCAAAGGTATTCAGGTGGTCTCCGATTTTTGGGACACGCAGTATACCTAGATACTATTAAGTCCCTATCCATACAAACAATTCAACATGAAATATACCTATCACCGAACTAGTAGTACCTACACTACAGAAACCTAAGTACATTTAATTTTTTTTTTCTTTTTTTTCGTGATGATTCCAACTAAGGTTCATTATTGAAAATAATGAACGAAAAATCTTCAAAGGAAATAGTCATGGATTTGTTTGTTGGCAGAATTTTCTGTGTAATCTTCTATATCTCAATTCAAATTAATAACTGTAAGTAGCTATTTGTAGTGATGGACGCGAGAACTTTCGAAACGAGGCGAGTATCTTGTCTCGTCTCGCGTAAAAAATACGAGACGATACAAGGTCTTATCTCGTCTCGTGAAAATACGAGAAATTTCTCGTCTCGTAAAAAAATAAGACTTTGCTCTTTTCTACTCAATATGATAATTGTACATAAATATCTACGTGTTACATTTTCTCATCATAAAATACCTGCCAACGGACATGAACGTAAAATCAGCTTTTGGTGGAAATCGATAATACAGTTGGCGGTTTTATGTCTCTTTTTAGCGATTTTCGCGTATCCTGCTTAAAATAAGAATTGTAATAGCCAGAACTTTAAACTTGGTATCAATTTCATATACAAGAAATTATTTTTTTATAAGTTATAATTATTAAATTATAAGTGAAATATATTTTTGCTGCTAATTAGCGGTTAAAGACCGCTTTTTTGCGGTTCTGCCTAAAATCAGAATGGAAAGAGCTAGAACTTAAAATTTGGTGCCAATTCATATCAATTTCATATAAGAAATTGAAAAATACAACTTAATTTGATATAAGAAATTGAAAAATACAACGTAACTTAAAAGGGTTCGGCCTAAGATCTTCAATACAGCAATGCAATCCAAAAGAAGGTCCATATCGTCAGCAGCAATTATATACTTTGGCTCATGATTGCTGTTCCAACAATATGAAGTGCATGTGTGCTGTATTCTCATCGGACATACTAGATTGTTCACTCGGTAACCTTCCCCCATATATCAAAACTGTCAAGACTTAGTTTATTAAACAATTGTGCTCTGAGTTTTCTATTTCAAGCCTACTTCGGGGATAAGTGGAAATTGGAATACTCGCTTGTTACAATATTGAAAAATGGCGAAAACTCTGATCCTATATGTATCAATTTACTTAAAGATGCACAATGTGTTCATTCTTTACCTTCAGTGCTGGATTTACAAATAGGCTGAGTAGGCTGGAGCCTAAGGCGGCAGATTTTAGGGGGCGGCAAAGTTTGGCCAATCTTTTTAATGTAGGGGTATTACAGAAATAAAAATGATTGTAATGTATATACCTAATCCTATTAGGTTTATACAAACCTTTCTACACATAATATGTTTCTGTAATATGTTTCACCCCTTATTAGATAATTTTTACTTTCCTTATCCTCTATCGTATCGTAATGGGCTGAAGTTTTGAATGCCAAAACATGATTTGAGTCCCCTGAACCCAAATCTCGAATTTCATCCATTGGGCGTGAGTGTGTCTGTCTGTGATATTTCAAAAAAGCGCTAGAGACCACGAAGCTTTTGGTTGAAATAGAAGTTACGGTTAGCGGTTTTTCACAGGAAGGACGGTAATAGCAGGAACTTGAAATTTGGTCCCAATTCATATTACTTTTATGCATTGACTCCAAAAAATACCTTTGGTAGAAGATTAATATGCCGTTTTTGTCGGTTTTCGACCGCTTTTGGCAGTTCCTGACTAAAAAGAGTACCCCCGACTTATTAATAATACTAGTTCATGATTGAGCTTTTATTAGCTCAGAAATATACACAAAAACTATTTCTTGTTCTTGTTGGGTTGTAAAAATAATCTAGAAGCTGACACATCTATCATACCAATTACGGTGTAATTAGGACGAAAGTGCACAAATAAAAAAAAATTTACAAAAATTGTAATTAAGTAATAATTGTGAACTAGGGTATCGAATTGTAAAGATCGGAAGGGGCGGCAATATTTGAATAGCCTACTGGCGACAAATGTGTAAATCCGCCACTGCCTACTCCCAATTCTATTTTAGATCGACATTGCCTTCCTCAATTCTACCATACCACAACCTTACGTTTGGTGTCTCCTGGAATAATTATTGAATAATTTAAATAATTAGACAGTATCGATTCGAAATAAATATAAAAGTGGCAAGCTTTCGATAGTGCTCAGACTATCATCGTCAGGCCGATGTTGACTCTACGATGTCCAGAGTAGAAGTGAGGGTATCAGAGTATGAAGTGTTATAACTTGTGAAGATCAAGCAAGTTCTGATATATTCGTGTGTTGTTTCCCACATCACTTTTATAGTTAATAGAGCATGGATTTTGATTGATATGGAAAGCCTCTAGGATTTTTCTTTTTTTATAATGTTTTTCGTTATCTATTATTTTAGCCTCATCAAAATTAAAATTGTGCTTATTCTCAAAGGCATGATTAGTAAGAGCCGTGTTGTTTTTTTCTTTTTTAACGTCATATTGATGTTGATATAACCTCTTTTTAAGATATTGACCAGACTCTCCTATGTAATTCGAGCCACAGTCGTCACAATTAATCTGGTACACAATGCCCGATTTGTTTTCTTTTTTGTCTTTATCTTTTAGATTTGTGAAGAAATTTGATTTGATGTTGTTACAGCTTTTATGACCAAATTTTGCGGTGGGTATAATTTCTTTTAACATTTTTTCTATTTTATAGGAAGTTTCATTTAAATAAGGAAAAGAAAAGTAAACAGATGTAGATCTTTCTGATAGGGCGTTAGAGGTGTCATTAGTCTGTAAGTTCCTTTTTTTATCATTAATCAGTTTGTGGATTAGTTTTTTAGGGTATGAATTGTCCGTTAAGGTTTCATAGATTCCAGTGATAAGATGTTTGTGGTATACTGGATCTGATAAAGTCAAAGTTCTATTAATGAGATTTTTCGCACAGTTCAGTTTATACGAAAAGGGCTGATTACTATGGAAATTCAGGACCCTTCCTGAACTTGTGGGTTTTCTATAATGACACGTGTTTATTGAACCATCTGAGTTTTTAATTATTTGTACGTCAAGGAATGGAATGGAGTTATTTTGCTCTTCTTCTAAGGTAAATTGTATATCAGGGTGATACGAATTGAAATTATTTTCAAAAATATAATGTTTCTCTTCGCTTATATATAGGGACACGTTTACCACATATTCTATAGACCATTTTGGGGAGGTCAACTCTATATTTTTTTTTGCAAAAATGACCACGTCTTTCGAGTTCTAAAGAATAAATCGTATTTTTTAATCACGCCTTACCTATTTGAGCTATAAAGAAAATAAATAAGCTTTCCAATACAAGATGTCAGCTTTTATAGGGTTGGCCGCAGATATACTATGGTTGACTATACATGAAAAACTTTATCCCCTATATTGAAACCAATATTATTAGGAACACAAAAAGATTGATGAATATTTTCATAACTCCAATCAACACTGGTTGAAATTCGAAATGGAAGATTCTGTGTGTGCAAATAATTACGCTTTCTGTATGAAAGTAATGCAAAATAATTATATTTTCAATATAAAATTGATGCAAAATAATTACACTTTAAATATGAAATTGATGCAAAATTATTACGCTTTCTATATGAAATTGATGGAAAATAATTACGCTTTCCATATGATAAAAATTAATTTAATATGATAAAAATATGATAAAAATTTATCATATTTTTCATAAAAATTTATCATATTTTTCATAAAAATTTATCATATTTTAAAAATTAATAAATAAAAATTAATGCAAAATAATTTCATTTTCAATATAAAATTGATGCAAAGAAAACATGTCACAACTTTTGTTATAGGGTTGACCCACCCTAAAATAGTCCATAGAATATGTGGTAAACGTATGTAACCCTGTGCTTCAGTTACATGATTCAGTCAATATTGGTGTTCAATATATATTGAAACTGAAAGGTCATGATTCTCCTTTAGGAAGCATTTCACAACTTTTGTTATAGGGTTGACCCACCCTAAA
Source organism: Pachypsylla venusta (assembly GCA_012654025.1). Lineage (NCBI taxonomy): Eukaryota > Metazoa > Arthropoda > Insecta > Hemiptera > Aphalaridae > Pachypsylla > Pachypsylla venusta. Next base: position 12,101,396 of record CM022884.1, on the reverse strand, counting down.
ATAGTCCATAGAATATGTGGTAAACGTATGTAACCCTGTGCTTAAGTTACATGATTCAGTCAATATTGGTGTTCATTATTTTGCAGGTCATTCTGATCCAGCTATGATATTTAATTGTAAATACACTGGTCCTACAGGTTGGATGCCTTATAAGTTGAAAGAATTAGGTGAGCCATTATCTTCCAGCCATAAAATCCCTGTATTTGGTGAAGAAATAGTACCGGCGCACATAGATAATGAAACAAGTTTGAATATAATATTTGAAAATTTTGAAAAAATTCTAACCCATGTCATATCTGATGAACCGTATAATACCTTTAACGATATGTCAAGGTAAGGATTTTAAAGTGTTCAGCCTATGTACATCAACTGTTTAGATTACCAAATAGCGCTAGTGTACAAATGGAAATCTTTGCTATCGACAGATTGAACATAACAATTAAACAGAATTGTTTTCTGTATTATTCTACAACATCAGCTCAGATGGACTCGGCCGGTGAGGATGTCACCCTCAAGTAACATCTCACAATTTCAAGTGTGACCTATTTTCACTATGGAAGTTATCAAGTAATAATTGGATTGGAAAAAATAATCATTCTGCAAGTAATCTGACAGAAGGTTGATGGTGCCCGATGAGATGTAGACATATATATTATGGGATAAAAGAAATTCAACCCTGTCGAGGACAATAATTTACAGGCACAAATCAAAGTGTGGGTGTTTGTCAGAGAGATAAGAGATAGGGAAAAATATCAAATTTTGAGGGGGGGCGAGTATTTTTTTTTTCTTCTCCGGAAGATACCAAAGCTTCATAATTGAAAATAATACACCAAAATATGGGAATAGACACTTAATTACAGACTAAATGCATTTAAGTGTTAATGACTTGTATTTATTGGCGGTTTTAGGGGGTAAGGGATTATGTAGGAAGTTATGGATTAAGCTGTTTTGGAGGTATACATACCAAATAGTTCAAGAATAGAAATTAGAGGAGATATGGAGTAAGCCGTTTTGGAAGTATACATACCAAATAGCTCAAGTGTACAAATTAGAGGAGATATGGAGTAAACTCTTTTGGAGGTATGCATACCAAATACTTCAAGTGTACAAATTAGGGGAGATATGGAGTAAGCTGTTTTGGAGGTATGCATACCAAATAGTTCAAGTGTACAAATTAGGGGAGTTATGGAGTATGCATACCAAATAGCTAAAGTGTACAAACTAGGTGAGGTATGGGGTAAGCTGTTTTGGAGGTATGCATAACAAATAGCTAAAGTGTACAAACTAGGTGAGGTATGGAATGAGCTGTTTTGGAGGTATGATGTATGCCAAATAGCTCAAGTGTACAAATTAGGGGAGGTATGGAGTAAGCTGTTTTGGAGGTATGCATACCAAATAGCTCAAGCGTACAAATTAGGTGAGGTATAGAGTAAGCTGTTTTGGAGGTATGCATACCAAATAGCTGAAGTGTACAAATTAGATGAGTTATGGAGTAAGCTGTTTTGGAGGTATGCATACCAAATAGCTCAAGTGTAAATTAGGGGAGGTATGGAGTAAGCTGTTTTGGAGATATGTATACCAAATAGCTCAAGTGTACAAATTAGGGGAGCTATGGAGTGCGCTGTTTTGGAGGTATGCATACCAAATAGCTCAAGTGTACAAATTAGGGGAGGTATGGAGTAACTTGTTTTGGAGGTATGTCTAATTTTAGACTTGAGATATCATGCAAAAAACACCCTCAACATTTTGTGCGTGTTATATATGGGTATTTTATAATTGCAAGATGTTGACAATCTGAACAATGTTGTTCTGGGAACACCAAACACTTTGCTAACAGCATTGATCGCTTTCTCCATATTTTCCTTTTGTATTGTCTGTTCTTTGATAATCTGAACAATGTTGATCTGGGAACACCAAACACTTTGCTAACAGCATTGATCGCTTTCTCCATATTTTCCTTTTGTATTGCCTGTTCTTTGACAATCTGAACAATGTTGATCTGGGAACACCAAAAACTTAGCTAACAGCATTGATCGCTTTCTCCATATTTTCCTTTTGTATTGTCTGTTCTTTGACAATCTGAACAATGTTGTCCTAGGAACACCAAACACTTTGCTAACTGCATTGATCGCTTTCTCCATATTTTCCTTTTGTATTGTCTGTTCTTTGACAATCTGAACAATGATGTTCTGGGGACACCAAACTCTTTGCCAACAGCTTTGATCGCTTTCTCCATATTTTCCTTTTGTATTGTCTGTTCTTTGACAATCTGAACAATGTTGTTCTGGGAACACCAAACACTTTGCTAACAGCATTGATCTCTTTCTCCATATTTTCTTTTGTATTGCCTGTTCTTTGTCATTCCTCGTGTAGGCCTTACATGAAATGGCTTCCTCTTTGGCGGCATCTGAAACAAAAACAATAGGGAAAATATTTTGCAAGACACACATATCAAAACGTTTCCTAATTCGAAATAGTTCCTAGTTCAAAACTCGTTATTCCCTATATGTTAGGGTGCCCCAAAGCAATTCGAATAAGGGCATTTTTTTTTTAAGATAATTAATTATTTAAAAACAAAAAAGTTTTAATAGACAGGTGATTTAGAAAAATATTACATAAAAACTACACATTTTACTATAAAAAAACTTTCACATACCTTTACTCAAAATTATTTTTAAAAACATCACCCTAAAACATTGGGCACACCTAAAATATTCACTTCTGCCTCTCTGGAATTTGGATGATCAGAATGAACTATATTCTTGTTTTTCTAGGTTTTCAACGGTTTTGCAAATATCCCGGTATTACTACATAGTGCCCCTATTCCGCGAATGACGTCCTTCCTCTACTTAACTGTAAAAGGGAAAGAGAATATACAGTATTTTATCCAACTCGTTATTATCATATTCTTTTTAGGCTATATAGAAATTTTCATGATAATGTAAAAAAATATAGTACAATTTATTTAGAAAAGCCCTATGCCTTTTTTGAAGAAACATTTGATTCTTATAGTCCTCATTATAATTCGGATACTGGAAGAATGGGCGTAGTTTACCAAGTGCTGGATTTAATTCTCAAAAATTATGAACAATTTAAACCCAATATCTATATAGCAACGGCGTTCCGTGGTGCAAACAATGCTTATGTTATCAATCAACAAATTAAAGATGACTTAGATTCAAAAACATTTATTCATAACGAAATAGTGGGTAAGTAATATTGTAAACATGGGACCGTCATCAATCAACAAATTAAAGGTGACATAGATTTGAATACATTTATTCATAACGAAATAGTGGGTAAGTAATATTGTAAACATAGGACCGTCATCAATCAACAAATTAAAGGTGACATAGATTTGGATACATTTATTCATAACGAAATAGTGGGTAAGTAATATTGTAAACATAGGACCGTCATCAATCAACAAATTAAAGGTGACATAGATTTGNCCCCATAATTTCCTTTTGTATTGCCTGTTCTTTGACAGTCTGAACAATATTGTTCTAGGAACACCAAACACTTTGCTAACAGCATTGATTGCTTTCCCCATAATTTCCTTTTGTATTGCCTGTTCTTTGACAGTCTGAACAATATTGTTCTAGGAACACCAAACACTTTGCTAACAGCATTGATTGCTTTCCCCATAATTTCCTTTTGTATTGCCTGTTCTTTGACAGTCTGAACAATATTGTTCTAGGAACACCAAACACTTTGCTAACAGCATTGATTGCTTTCCCCATAATTTCCTTTTGTATTGCCTGTTCTTTGACAGTCTGAACAATGTTATTCTGGGAACACCAAACACTTTGCTAACAGCATTGATCGCTTACTCCTTATTTTCCTTTCTGTTCTTTGTCATCCCTCGTGCAGGCCTTGCAAAGGCTTCTTCTTTGGCGACATCTGTAACAAAAACAATAGAGGAAATATTTTAAAAGACACACAAATGAAAAGAGTTCCTAATTCGAAATAGTTCCTAATTCAAAACTCTATTCCGTATATATTATGGTACCCCAAAACATTCCGAATTAGGGCATTTTAATTTTTTTTTTAAATAATAAATTATTTAAAAACAAAAAAAATTATAAATAAACGGATGAGTAAGAAAAATATTACAATAAAACTACACATTTTAGTATAAAAAAACTTCCACATACCTTGACTCCAAGTTTTCAAAATTATTTTTAAATACAACACCTTAAAACTTTAGACACACCTAAAATGTTCACTTCTGCCACTTTGAAATTTGGATGATCAGAATGAACTTGTATATTCTTGTTTTTCTATGTTTTCAACGGTTTTGCAAATAACCCGGTAAATGCATAGTGCCCCTATTCCGCGAATAGGGGCACTATGCATTTACTATAAAAGGCAAGAGAAGATATAGAATTTTATCTAACTCATTATTATCATATTTTCTTTTTAGGCTACATAAAAACTTTCGAGAAAATGTCAAAAAATATAAAACAATTTTTTTAGAAAGGCCCTACGCTTTTTTCGAACAAATATTTGATGTATATAATCCTGTTTTTCATTCGGATACTGGAAGCGTAGGCGTAGTTTACCAAGTGCTCAAATTGATTGTCGATAATTATAAATATTTTGAACCACATGTCTATATAGCGACGATGTACATTGGTGCAGACAATGACTATGTCATCAATCAAGAAACTAAAGGTGACATAGATTTGAAAACATTTATTCATAACGAAATAGTGGGTAAGTAATATTGTAAAGATAGGACCGCCATCAATCAACAAATTAAAGGTGACATAGATTTGGATACATTTATTCATAACGAAATAGTAGGTAAGTAATATTGTAAACATAGGACAGTCATCAATCAACAAATTAAAGGTGACATAGATTGGAATACATTTATTCATAACGAAATAGTGGGTAAGTAATATTGTAAATATAGGACCGTCATTAATCAACAAATTAAAGGTGACATAGATTTGAATACATTTATTCATAACGAAATAGTGGGTAAGTAATATTGTAAACATAGGACCGTCATCAATCAACAAATAAAAGGTGACATAGATTTGAATACATTTATACATAACGAAATAGTGGGTAAGTAATATTGTAAACATAGGACCGTCATCAATCAACAAATAAAAGGTGACATAGATTTGAATACATTTATTCATAACGAAATAGTGGGTAAGTAATATTGTAAACATAGGACCGTCATCAATCAACGAATTAAAGGTGACATAGATTTGGATACATTTATTCATAACGAAATAGTGGGTAAGTTTTATTGTAAACATAGGACCGTCATCAATCAACAAATTAAAGGTGACATAGATTTGGATACATTTATTCATAAGGAAATAGTGGGTAAGTAATATTGTAAACATACCTAGGACCGTCATCAATCAACAAATTAAAGGTGACATAGAGACGAGTTCAGTAGAAAGCGTATCGGATGAACATCACTGCTAATTATTCGGTCGTCATGGAAACCATAATCATACGTAAGAGAAAAATAATGGGAAAAAGTTTTTAAAAGTTCAAAAAAGGCTTTATTAAGCACTAAATGGTGAGAAATAAATCAGTAAATACTTAAGGAACACTTAATAAAGCAGATGACAAAAAATTACACTAGAAAAAACACTATAACCACCGAAAATATAAAAAAGAACGGGAGCAAAATTTGAGAAGTTTACTCTTCGAAAAATTGCCATCAATACCTCTTATTAAATGTCCTGCGAACCTAAGCGAACCCTACTCGATGAAATCTAACAATCTTAGTTTATTTTTCTTCGCCTTCTATGATATTCGTAACTTTATCTTTTTATCATTTTACTGGCTACTTCTAAGAATAGCAAAATATTAACTGACGATATCGATGGAACTGACTCTGAATTTGTTTCTGTTTTCAGGTGTATTTAAATACGAACTTTATGGTAATATTGGTTACGCCCTGTTGAATCCTGTACATGGCTACATTAAAGTTATTGATGTAAAGGAACACCAGTACCGGTTTTTAGATGCTGATTATAATCGTTATTGGGGTACGTACTCGTAGATCGCGCATATCACACATCAGCTCAGCATCCATTCAGAAAGTCCAAATAGGTCTACGGGCATATGCTTTCCGAGCATATGTCTGTAAACGCTGTTTAACGGAGATCATGACATAAGTTAACAGCCGAAGGGCTGTTCTGCAATAACTCGCCATGAGTTGTTGATACTAAAGAATTCTTACGGTAACTTCTCCTTAATTTTGCATGGGTAATAGTAAAGATAATGTTTCCCACCCGGCCATTAGTTGCCTTCTACAACCAGCATGGACTTGGGTACCTTGGAAATATTATTTTAATCCCCCTATTCACAGGGGGCCTAGGAAATAAAATACAATAGCTTCTCTTTCTCCATGGGTAATGGAAAAGAAGTTCCGACATGACCCAGTTGGCGACAAAACTTTCAACTTGAATCACTTTTCAACATTAAGAGCACAAACGGTGATCTTAGAGTTACAAACCAGCACTAACGAAGCTTATGGGAATGTGTTACTCTGTACAGTGCAATTCCGACATGGGTCATGTTTAGTTAGCCGGTCCGGAGAAAGAGTTTAATATCTCCTGAACAGTGAGAGCACAAGCGATATTTTTGCGGTACAAACCAGCACTAACATAGCACACATGATAGAGCTCTAATACCTTGTTGATGTATTTCAGGATATTCACATTACAGGATGATACCAAACATTGAAGTTGACGATAATTTAGAAAGAAAATTATCTACACCCTATATGATACAGGGACAATAT